>JARPMJ010009500.1:0-26494 GCA_033366665.1 Phoxinus dragarum
CACTTTCACTCACACACACAAACACACTCTTACAAATACTCTCTCTCACACACACACACACACGCACACACACACGCTCACTCACTCACTCACTGACACACACACACACACAAACACACTTTCACTCACACTCTTACAAATACACACACACACACACACACTATCTCACTCACATACACATTCACACACGCTCACTCACTCACACACACATAGACACACACTTTCACACACACACACACACTGTTGTATGCATTTGCACTCGTGCTATTCAGGACAAAACCAGCACTCGTGTGATATGCTTAACTATATAATATAAATATGAGACGACAACTCATTCAGGGGCATTTTTGCCCTGATATCTTGAGTTTTAGGGGCATACAACTGCATTTTAGCATTTTATAGGCTTCATCATGCAGTGAGATGTTGCCCTGCTTCATGTTTAATCAACCTTATGAAATGTAAGATGCAGTTCTTCTGGGGCATGTACGGTAATGCGTTAATAATTTTAATGCATTGTTTTTCCCCATAAGTAATTACTGAAGTTAATGCATTAAATCGACAGCCCTAATATATACATATAAATTAATAAAAAAGTCAATGATAATAATAACAGCAATATAACTAATAACTAATAAATGCAAAAAAAATAATTTCTATTTAATTACAGAATGTTCATAAATGTTTCTTTTTGTAAATGTTGCATACTATGTTCTAAACATTTTTTTTTAACTTTTTATTTTTTATTTCTTTTAGTGAAACTCTTGCAAAGAACAGAATCGAACAGTCAGGTCACCAGTGGTATCACATACAATTATGATTTTCATTTGCGATTAGCTTTATATCAGGGGTTACTTTCCCAATTAATTCCAGAAGAAAGAGAGACATTAAAAAAAAACAGGGCAGGTAAGAACAAAAATCGCCAGGCAAATATTTAATAAGTCCATAAAATCTCCAAGTCCATTCAGTCCCCTCAAAAAACATACAAATCCAGTTTATTTTCATTGATCAAATAATTCACAGTACAGAAAAATAGGAAATTACTATCAATATATTAATACTGATATATTGCTAAAGTGTGGAGAGGAAGAAGAAAAAATACACTTGGAAAAAAAACTATTAAAATGACAAAAACGCAACAAAATGACTAAACTTAACATGAAAACCGACAATATAAACACAGGCTTTCAATTCAAAATATTCATAAATATTATAATAGTACATAAATACTAAAATAACACTGCATACAATGCATTGAGTAATAGACGCTTTCCTTTAGAGCTGTTACTATTGTTGTCATTTTGAAGAGGCTTTACTATATTTTAGAGTAGATTCTGCCCTCTTGATACAAGTACATGAAAACAAGAACACACCCACTCTCTCTTTCTCCGTTCGGCCTTTGTGACTCGTTTATGTGTGTCATTAACTCATCCTCTGTGTTTTCTGCAGCTGAAACACTGCAGTCGCTACATCCATGACCTGTTCCCCTCGCTCATAAAGAACCTGGACCCGGTTCCTCTGCGGCATGTGCTCAGCCTGGTGTCAGGGCTGCACCCCAGCGCACACACCGAACAGGTGCGCAGTTCACATACATTAACACACTCGTTTGAGCTCTCACACGCTGGTGAGTTTTGAGACTGTCTAAAGTAAACGTATTTGTGTTTGCTGAGTTGTTTCTCTGTGCGCAGACGCTGTATTTGGCGTCCATGTTGATCAAGGCCTTGTGGAATAACGCCCTGGCTGCCAAAACTCAGCTGTCCAAACAGAGCTCCTTCGCCTCCCTGCTCAACACCAACATTCCCATGGGCAACAAGAAAGGTGTGCGGCTTCTGCGTTTTCATGTTCATGCCACAGATTTAAAGGGTTAGTTCACCCAAAAATGAAAATAATGTCATTTATGACTCACCCTCATGTCGTTCTAAGCCCGTAAGACCTCCGTTCATCTTCGAAACACAGTTTAAGATATTTTAGATTTAGTCCGAGAGCTTTCTGTCCGTCCATTGAAACTGTATATACAGTATACTGTCCATGTCCATAAAGGTAATAAAAACATCATCACAGTAGTCCATGTGACATCAGTGGGTTAGTTAGAAGTTTTTGAAGCATCGAAAATACTTTTTGGTCCAAAAATAACACAAAATAAGACTTTATTCAGCATTGTATTCTCTCCCGGGTCTGTTGTGAATCTGCGTTCAGGACTCTGCAGTTACGCTGCTGACGTAAGACGCTGATGACGTGTTATCTGGTGCGCCCGAGCTTCGTTTACAGTCTGAGGAAGACGCACGCTATATTCAAGCTATTCTACATTGTTTGCGTGGATATCATTTTTTTAATGGTGCGTAAATGTGCATGTCGCGGATGAGACACTTTTACAGCGTGCGTTTCCCTCAGTCTATAAATGAAGCTCGGGCGCACCAGATAACACGTCATCAGCGTCTTACGCCATCAGCGTAACTGTGAAGGATTCACAACAGACCCGGGAGAGAATACAATGCTGAATAAAGTCTTATTTTGTGTTATTTTTGGACCAAAAAGTATTTTCGATGCTTCAAAAACTTCTAACTAACCCACTGATGTCACATGGACTACTTTGATGATGTTTTTATTACCTTTATGGACACGGACAGTATACTGTATATACATTTTCAATGGAGGGACAGAAAGCTCTCGGGCTAAATCTAAATATCTTAAACTGTGTTCTGAAGATGAACGGAGGTCTTACGGGCTTAGAACCACATGAGGGTGAGTCATTAATGACATTATTTTCATTTTTGGGTGAACTAACCCTTTAAGAATGATTTGAAGAATTGCCGTTGTTGAATGCTAAATGTGGATGCTGGTCACTAAATACTAAATTAGACACTTCTTATTGTATTAATGCAGGTCAGAATCCACGAATAGTAAAAATGGCAATTGAAGTCAACATAAAATGACCTTTGAAAATAGGGGTGGTATTGTCTATTGTGCACCAATAAATCAACCAGAAGGCCATATTAAATAATTTGCCTTTATGGCAAAAAAAAATCTTAATTTATTTATTTTGCTAAGATAAATAAATAAAATTGCATTGGTTTGCCACCATGGCTAAGGTAATGCTATTTTAGTTATTCATTTATTTTGTCACCAAGACCAAGATGTTGTTAAAATTGTATTTTATTTTATTTATTTATTTTGTCACTATGGCTAAGATAATGTTAAAATTGTATTTTATTTATTGATATATTTATTTTGCTACCATGGTTAAGATGATGTTAAAATTTTACTTATTTATTTAGCCACTACGGCTCAGATCAGAATCTCAGTGTAAAGAGTTTCTGGTTAAAATGTCAGTTTACGATATCCCCCCCCCCCCAGGTTCTCCTGCAGGAAGCCCAGAGAGCAGTGACAACAGTGACACGCATCACAGTGGAGGAAGTGACATGGAGATGGACGAGCCAATCATGAGCAGCGGGAAACGAGGGCAGCAGAGGCTGTCGGACACAGAGGTAACGTTCTCGCATATTCCAAAATATTTCATGAAAACAAGTGTCATTCAGCTTAATTTAGGTTAGGGCTGCACGGTTAATCGCAATGAAACCGCACACGATTTGGCAAAGGCTGCGATTATTTCATGCTCAGCTTGTCAGTGCAGCTGATCGGGAGTAAATGCTGCTCCATCTGAACACCAGAGGGCGTCTCACACACACACGCCAAATATGCCCCGCCCCAGAAGTACGATAACACACATCATTCCAGGAAATCCCTATCGCTGTAGCTGAATAAACAGAAGATTGAAACGCTTTGATAAATTAAACATGACTAATAAACACACAACTGCCTTATTCTGTGTAAGAAGCTCATCATCTCACAGAAGGATGAGCTCAACTGTCGTTATGAAGTGAGTTAGGAGTAAAAGCATGTTATTAAATATTGTCTTTTGCTGGACGAGAGGTTCATAAATGCTTCTCATGTTTGGAAAGATGTTTGACGCGTGTTGCTTTTTTAAATGCACGTTATTAGTGACTCAAACTCACAGTGCTTTCAGAGTAAGCCGCGTTTACAGAGCCGTGCGTCACTGACACACTGCACATAAAAAATAGTCACAGCCTTTGAGATTTCAAAATTACGATAAGCCATCTCAATTTAATTGTGATTACATGTAATTTGCGATTTAATCGTGCAGCCTAATTTAGGCATTTTCTGCTGTTCTAGGAGTCTCTGCAGGGCAGCTCAGACGAGACGGCCAACAGTGGCGAGGAGGGAAGCAGCAGCGGACGCAGCGAAGCCTCGAGCAACGAGGCCGGATCCAGTCGAGCCAGCCAATCAGCAGGCAGCCCTGGCAGCGAGATGCAACTCCGACGACATGGCTGACAGTGAGGCCCTGAAAGAGGAGGAAGAGGAGGAGGAAGAAGAAGAGGAGGATGACGACGAGGATGACGACGAGGATGATGAGGACGATGAAGACGACAGACCCGCCGTCACATCCGAGAGCAGTCCGCAAAAAGAAACCCGAGAGCCTTCTACGTCAGAGATGCGCAAACGCAAAGCCGGCGAAGCCCTCGGAGAGGTCAAGGTCCTCCAGAGCGTCCCGGCATTTCCGTCTCGGACTTTCCAAAACAAAATCCATCCCTTTCACCCCAGAAGCAGCCGCTGCCATGGTTGCCCTCGTCTTCCTCCCTTAGGATCCTTGAACCCTGCTCTTCTTCCTCGTTGTGCCTGGAGGGAGCGTCGGGAGAGCAGGCTGATCCCTCCTCACATTCCCAAACCCAGGATCCCCAGCACCCGCAGCAGGGCGGCCCGGAGATGGACTCCTCCGGTTCCCAGGAGCCGTCATGCATGCCTCGACCGACGGACTTCCTCGCGGAGGGCCATGGGCAACGAGTTCTTCAACTGCAGGCGTTTCATCAGCCCTCAGCATCACCACCATCATCACCACCACCATCATCATCACCAACATGACGGGTGAGGCTATCTTTCAAATGTTGACCTTTTCAAAAGCTCCAATACTGTCTAAAACTGTGCATTATGGGATTGGGATCTTACAGAGGACCTATTAAGTCTTGATTTTGTTTTTAGGGTCTACTAGAGAGTTTTCATGCTTGAATGTTCAAAAAACACATTGTTTTTCACATGTTTGACATCGTTGCAGCTCCTCTCTTCCCAGTATGTCAGTAACGCTCTGTTTAGTTCCTGTCTCTATCAAGCCCCTCTTTCTGAAAAGCACACTGTGCTCTGATTGGTCGGCTGGACCAGTGTGTTGTGATTGTGAACTTCTAATGCAACTCGACCAGGCCTCGCATTTTTTTTTGCGTATGTTTAGGGCTATTATTATTTAAATGAGGAATATTGTGACGTGTTTTTTCCGAAAGCAAACTCAAGACTACAATGGAGGCGTATCAGGGAGTCAGAAACAGTGACACTGATATAGAGAATAACTCCCGTCAGAGGGACTTGTGCTTTTGTAACTTTGCAGACCTTTTTCATGCTCAAACAGCAACATCACTCACTAAAGAAAGTTGAAAACGTTGTCCTTAAATTGCTGTCTATGTAGACGGATCACTAGGTTTTGCAATCCCTGCACAACGCGGGATCTCTGGGACACGTCGCAACAGTGCAGCGTGGGACTAGTTTTTTGCTAGATTAATGGGTGCGGGAGGGAAGATACTCGTATGTGTGCGGGAAACGGGAGAAAGAAATGACTCATGGGCTCCTGTAGTAATGATAATAATAACAGCACCGCACAAGTGTATCACTGGAGATCTGAAGCGTTGTGTGTGTGGAAATGGGAATTGGAATATAATTTAACTGAATATTATGGGACTGAAAAATCCCCGTAGACCTCTTCCTACGGGCTTTTGTGGGTGGGAACGGGACAAAACGTGAAAGTTACGGGCAGGAGCGGGATAAAATATAACATAGTTTTGGCGGGGAGCAGCACAGAATCGCAGAGCCATTGTCTCTTCTGGTAACATACTTTCAACACACACACTCTCTCTCTCTCTCCGCAGTCACATGGTAGAGGACATGCTGAGCGCCGATGACGTAAGCTGCAGCAGTTCCCAAGTCAGCGCCAAATCCGAGAAGAACATGGCGGATTTTGACGGAGAAGAGTCCGGATGTGAGGAAGAGCTGGTCCAGATCAACTCTCACGCTGAGCTCAGCTCACACCTGCAGCAACACCTGCCCAACCTGGCCTCCATATACCACGAACACCTGGTGCAAGGTACACACACACACACACACCTCAGTGAAGCGCAGCACTCAATGACCTAACACTCAAACTCCATCACTGCAAACTCACAGTTAAAGGTGCTTATAACCCAGCTTTACTTGACCGATATAGTCCGACTATGAGTACCTAACCCACTTGTAGCCAAATAATGTAGTTTTTGCCAAAATAACTTTTGAGATGTATGATATTTCATCATATTATCCAAGTCAACAGTGATTACAAGGCTTTAGGTTTTATTTTTTTAACGTTGTCTAATTGATGACTAGTCTATTTTTGGGCTATGGTTAGATGACTATTACAATATCACTGACAGCCCAAACTTTGCCTTGTTTTAGCCTAGACGTCTGGGCTGTGTGTTTGGACGGCTATAGAGACAGAGCGTAACGCGTCATAATCTGAAGACCACGCCCACCGGGGGGGGAAACAATCCAACCGTCTCCATTGACTTTGCGTTGCGAGAGGCTGCCTCCTTGTCATTTCTTGCTTCTAACTAAAGACAGAAAAATGCCTAAAAGCTGCTGGTGTGACAAAGTGTACAGCAAACAAGCTAAGAAACACAGAAATACGTTTTTTATAAGCTGTCGACCCCAAAAAACGAGTGTTTAAGGACTTAAAAGTGGATACAGGCTGGAACGAATGGTTAAATAGTGGGATCCTGACCACTCAGTATGCACTAAAAATAGTTACGTGTGCAGTAAGTTAAACATTTGGTCACTGGTGAGTCAAATATCCAAATGTCAGTTTTATATATGATATTTCTGTAAGATAAGCAATCCTGTGTTGCCGATTACGTTTCTCCTCCAGCGGCGTACGTTAGTCCTCAGAGTAATGAGACACATTACGCTCTGTCTCAACTGCCTGATCCACTTTTAAGTCCTTAAACACTGTTTTTTGGGGTCGACAGCTTATAAAAACGTATTTCTGTGTTTCTTAGCTTGTTTGCTGTACACCTCGTCACACAGCAGCTTTAAGGCATTTTTCTGTCTTTAGTTAGAAGCAAGAAATGACAAGGAGGCAGCCTCTCGCAATGCAAAGTCAATGGAGACGGTTGATTGTTTTCCCCCTGGGTGTGGGCGTGGCCTAAATACGCTCTGTCTCTATTAGACGTCTTTTAAACGCAAAATTGCTTGCTGGGAACATGCATTTGAAACCGCAGCATAGCCCCAACCGTCTTCCCAAATCTGTAATGAGAATTGTTGATGAATCTGAATCAGAATAAAAGCTGTTTGAATATTTGAAAGCATAGAAATGAACATAAATCTTACTAGTATTGTAATTTCAGTCAGATTAGAACTTTTACACATTAGAAATAAAGTATCTGATAAGTCACATGATAATTTTAGTTCGATGTTTCATTTTTCTAAATGTCCAGGTCCGTCGGTACACAAACATCAGTACTCAACCCACGCGGTGACCGACATCAACCTGGACAACGTCTGCAAGAACGGAAACACTCTTCTGTGGGACCTAGTCCAGGACGATAATGCGGTATGTTTACTTCTCAGCCGTCTATCTGAAGCATTTCGTGTGTAGATTGCGATTCTCATGTTGTCGTTGTGACCAGATCCACCTATCGGAGGGCTTGATCAACGAGGCGGAGAAGCTGTTGTGCTCTCTGGTCTGCTGGTTCACCGACCGCCAGATCCGCATGCGCTTCATCGAGGGCTGTCTGGAGAACCTCGCCAACCACCGGTGAGGCCGTTACAGAGCTGGATGAACCTGCGGAAGAGGTGTGGTCTTCCCTCAGGTCCTGTAGGAGATATTTGACCGCTGTGTTTCTGTGTGTGTGTTCATCAGGTCGGTGGTGGTGTCCTTGCGTTTGCTGCCCAAGCTCTTTGGGACTTTCCAGCAGTTCGGCTCCAGCTATGACACTCATTGGATTACCATGTAAGAGAAATGTTTAATTAATAATTGACCGTTCACAAAGAACTAAAGTGTGGAGAGGAAGAAAAAACCTAATTAAAATGACAAAAACTCAACAAAATTACTAAAACTTAACATGAAAACCGACAATATAAACAGGCTTTCAATCCAAAATATTCGTAAATATTATTATAGTACGGCCCCTTTAGTTACTGTCGCTATGTCCGACAAGCCATGCCGCTCTCACGCCACACAACATGTTCTCACCCAGTGAAATATACATTGCGGAGAGGAAACTGACAGCGTGTCGACAGACAGGAGATTAGGTCACTTTTGATATGAAACAAAGTCTCAACTTTCAAATTTGGTCTTTTTTTTACAGAAATTTAAACCATAAATACAGTTTTGTGGCTCTTTAATGTGTCGTGACAGATCGCTCAGTTAAAGCTGCTCATGAACCGATCATCTCTTCCTTCTAGTTATAGCATCAAATAAACATGAAGGAATGTTGTTTTAACCGCGGAAAGGCGTCAGTACACACCGTTTTTTAAGTTCAAATCCTCCAACGTTAATCTACTAACTCTCCTGACTGCTTTGTCGGACAAAAATGGCAGATGGCGGATTATGATTGGTCAGATCGCCTGTCAATCAAACTCCCTGTGAAGGGTGAATTGGAACTTGGATTAGTTTACAGATGTTTTTGAATGAGTAAATGTTAATATTTTGTGTGTGTGTGTGCGCGCGCTGCAGGTGGGCGGAGAAGGAGCTGCACATGATGAAGCTCTTCTTTGATGATCTGTTACACTATATCCAGGACGTGAGAGAGCAGCGTCACAAATTCGCTCTGTAAGTCTGGGTGTCTGTCTATATTTCTGTACTACCGTTCAAACGTCGGTAGATTCGGTTGCTGAAGTCTCTTCTGCTCACCAATACTACGTTTAATTTATCAAAAATACTGTAATATTGTGAGATATTATTACATTTTAATATGATTGTTATCCATTTGATTATATTTTAAAATGTAATTAATTTCTGTGATCAAAGCTGAATTTACAGCATCATTACTCTTTAGTGTCAATTGATCCTTCAGAAATCATTCTAATATGATCAATTATCAATAATTCTTAATAATTCTGTGGAAACCATGATATATTTTTTTAGGATTCTTAGATGTACAGAAAGTTCAAAAGAACATAATTTATTTGAAATAGAAATATTTTGTTACATCACAAATGTCTTTACTGTCACTTTTGATGAACTAAATGTGACTAAAAGTGAGTTTTTAACATCAATCCCGTGTGTCTCAGGTACAGTCACAGCGCGGAGGTGCAGGTGCGTCTGCAGTTCCTCACCTGTGTGTTCTCAACGCTCGGATCACCTGACCACTTCAGTGAGCGTCTCTCTTTATCTCTCACACATCGCTGCCTGTGTGCATGTGAGAATTGCTCTGTAACAATATGAATATCGTGTGTGTGTGTCAGGGTTGAGTCTGGAGCAGGTGGACATCCTGTGGCACTGTTTAGTGGAGGACTCTGAGTGTTACGACGATGCCTTGCACTGGTTCCTAAACCAGGTCCGCAGTAAAGACCAGCACGCGATGGGCATGGAGACATATAAACATCTCTTCCTGGAGAAGGTCTGGCTAGTGTATAGTTAAACCCTAACCTTTACACAGTATGTGCCATGAGAATGAATCTTTCATCACCTGATTCTCGCCGTCTCTCTCTTTCTCAGATGCCTCAGCTGAAGCCGGAGACGATCAGCATGACGGGACTTAACTTGTTTCAGCATCTGTGTAATCTGGCTCGACTGGCCACCAGCGCTTATGACAGCAGCTCCAACTGCGAGGTTTGATGCAGCAAATCTCCAAATCTCTCTGGTTTGTCTCGATATGTTCTTCTTTCTGATCTCTCTCTCTCTCTCTCTCTCTCTCGGTCTCTCTCTGTCTCTCTGTCTGTAGTTGTGTGGTATGGATCAGCTGTGGGGAATCGCATTGAGAGCTCAGTCTGCAGACATCAGTCGAGCTGCGATCCAGTACATCAACTCCTATTACATCAGCGGTCAGTTAACAACAAACTCTTACGTGTATTGTAGAATTCATAACCATTAAATGTTTACAGTTTTATAACCTTGTAGGTTTAAAATAAATGCAGGAAGAAACATTATTGTTCTCAATTGTTTTACTAAAGAGATGTTTTGATTTTTTATTGTGTATTGGATGGATGGCTAAATAGGTCTATAGATGGATGGATAGATAAATTGATGGATGGATAGATGGGTAGATAGAAAAAAATGCAGATGGATGAATGGAAATAGATGAATGAATGGATAAATGGATAGAAAAGCAGATGGATGGATAAATAGATGGATAGAAAAGCAGATGGATGGATAATTAAATGAATGGATGGATAGAAAAGCGGATGGATGGATGGATAAATAGATGAATGGATGGATGGATAAATAGATGGATAGAAAAGCAGATGGATGGATAATTAGATGAATGGATGGATGGATGGATAGAAAAGCAGATGGATGGATGGATTGATGGAAAGAAAAGCAGATGGATGGATAATTAGCTGAATGGATGGATAGAAAAGCGGATGGATGGATAATTAGATGGATGGATAATTAGATGGATGGATGGATAGAAAAGCAGATGGATGGATTGATGGATGGATGGATGGATGGATAAATAGATGGATAGAAAAGAAGATGGATGGATAATTAGATGAATGGATGGATAGAAAAGCGGATGGATGGATGGATGGATGGATGGATGGATGGATGGATAAATAGATGGATAGAAAAGCAGATGGATGGATAATTAGATGGATGGATGGATGGATAAATAGATGGATAGAAAAGCAGATGGATGGATTAATGGATGGATAAATAGATGGATAGAAAAGCAGATGGATGGATGGATAGATGGATGGATGGATGGATAAATAGATGGATAGAAAAGCAGATGGATGGATTAATGGATGGATGGATGGATAATTAGATGGATGGATAATTAGATGGATGGATGGATAGAAAAGCAGATGGATGGATGGATGGATGGATGGATAAATAGATGGATAGAAAAGCAGATGGATGGATAATTAGATGAATGGATGGATGGATAAATAGATGGATAGAAAAGCAGATGGATGGATAATTAGATGAATGGATGGATGGATGGATAGAAAAGCAGATGGATGGATGGATTGATGGAAAGAAAAGCAGATGGATGGATAATTAGCTGAATGGATGGATAGAAAAGCAGATGGATGGATAATTAGATGGATGGATAATTAGATGGATGGATGGATAGAAAAGCAGATGGATGGATTAATGGATGGATGGATGGATGGATAAATAGATGGATAGAAAAGCAGATGGATGGATAATTATATGAATGGATGGATAGAAAAGCGGATGGATGGATGGATGGATGGATGGATGGATGGATGGATAAATAGATGGATAGAAAAGCAGATGGATGGATAATTAGATGGATGGATGGATGGATAAATAGATGGATAGAAAAGCAGATGGATGGATTAATGGATGGATAAATAGATGGATAGAAAAGCAGATGGATGGATGGATGGATGGATGGATGGATGGATAAATAGATGGATAGAAAAGCAGATGGATGGATTAATGGATGGATGGATGGATAAATAGATGGATAGAAAAGCAGATGGATGGATAATTAGATGAATGGCTGGATGGATGGATGGATGGATAAATAGATGGATAGAAAAGCAGATGGATGGATGGATGGATGAATGAATGATGAATGGATGGGTAAATAGATGAATAGAAAACCAGATGGATGGATGGATGGATGGATGAAACAGTCAGTCCTAGTGGAGTTTATGATGATTGTAGTTGTTGTATTGTGAATAAATGTGAGTGTGTGTTGTATTGATGAGTGTGTGTAACCGCAGGTAAAACGGGTCTGGAGAAGGAGCAGGAGTTCATCAGTAAGTGTATGGAGAGCTTGATGATGGCGTCTGCTAACCTGGAGAAAGACGCCCACTCCAGCCTCACCATCATCGAGAGAGGACTTCTGCTGCTCAAAACACACCTGGAGGCCTTCAGACGCAGGTCCACACACACACACACTCACATTCTCTCACTCGCACTGCAAGAAAAGCATGCTTGCATGAGAAATTCACGTGGACATTGCTGGTAACATTTAGGACCTTCACCCTGTAGAATAGCACAGTTATGGCATTTACTTATACACACACACACTCAATAAGTGAGTTTAGACGTGTGTGTGTTTTCAGGTTTGCGTATCACCTGCGTCAGTGGCAGATCGAGGGGACGGGCATCAGCAGTCATCTGAAAGCTCTCAGTGATAAACAGTCTCTCCCGCTCAGAATCGTGTGTCAACCGGCAGGACTCCCTGACAAGGTTCACCTTCATCATCATCATAATCATCACTATTTTTTGCTCAGACATCAAGCTGAGTTTAATAAAGCTTTCTTCATGAACGTGCTGATTCTCATGTTGTGTGTGTGTGTGTGTAGATGACGATCGAGATGTACCCCAGTGATCAGGTGGCTGATCTGAGGGCAGAGGTCACGCACTGGTACGAGAACCTTCAGAAGGATCAGCTCAGCCAGCAGGCGCAGCTGCAGGAGTTCGGCCAGACCAGCCGGCAGCAGGACTTCCCAGGTGCGCGCGCACACACACACAAAACAGATGCGCTCTATTTACTGGCGTCTGAACCATTAGTATATTGCACACAAATGCAGTTCGTTAAAAATGTCACTCTGTCTGTCTATCCGTTTATCTGTCTGTCTATCCGTCTGTCTATCTATCTGTCTATCCGTCTATCTATCTGTCTATCCATCTGTCTGTCTGTCTGTCTGTCTATCTATCCGTCTATCTATCCGTCTGTCTATCTGTCTGTCTATCTATCTATCTGTCTATCAATCTGTCTATCTATTTGTCTATCTGTCTATCTATCTGTCTATCTATCTATTTGTCTATCTGTCTATCTATCCGTCCATCTATCTATTTGTCTATCCGTCTATCCGTCTGTCTGTCTGTCTGTCTGTCTATCTATCTGTCTATCTATCTGTCTATCTATCTGTCTATCTATCTATTTGTCTATCTATTTGTCTGTCTGTTTGTCTATCTGTCTATCTATCCGTCTATCCGTCTATCCGTCTATCTGTCTGTCTATTTGTCTATCTGTCTATCTATCTGTCTATCTATCTGTCTGTCTATCCATCTGTCTATCTATCTGTCTATCCGTCTGTCTGTCTGTCTATCTGTCTGTCTATCTATCTGTTTATCCGTATTTTTGTCTATCTATCTATCTATCTATCTATCTATCTATCTATCTATCTATCTATCTGTCTGTCTGTCTGTCCATCTGTCTATCTATCTGTCTATCCGTCTGTCTGTCTGTCTATCTGTCTGTCTATCTATCTGTTTATCCGTATTTTTGTCTATCTATCTATCTATCTATCTATCTATCTATCTATCTGTCTGTCTGTCTGTCTGTCTGTCTGTCTGTCTGTCTGTCTGTCTGTCTGTCTGTCTGTCTATCCATCTGTCTGTCTGTCTATCTATCTGTCTATCCGTCTGTCTGTCTGTCTATCTATCTGTCTATCCGTATTTTTGTCTGTCTGTCTATCTATCTATCTATCTATCTATCTATCTATCTGTCTGTCTGTCTATCCATCTGTCTGTCTGTCTATCTATCTGTCTATCCGTCTGTCTGTCTGTCTGTCTGTCTATCTATCTATCTGTCTATCCGTATTTTTGTCTATCTATCTATCTATCTATCTATCTATCTATCTATCTATCTATCTATCTATCTATCTATCTATCTATCTATCTATCTATCTATCTATCTATCTATCTATCTATCTATCTATCTATCTATCTATCTATCTATCTATCTATCTATCTATCTATCTATCTATCTATTAGGGGTGGAGCCGAACCCGAATACGGTATTCGGAAAGGCACAAATAGCGTGTTTTTTACAAATACTTATTTTGAACAAATACTTGTATATTTGTATATATATATTTGTATTCGGGAACAAAAAAACTTTATATTAAAAAGCTGCGTTTTCTCATGAGACCGCAGTGCACGACGCCCGAATGAGTGAGTGACGGACACAGGCTGCTCCACACAGCAACAGAGAGGGCTCGGCTGAGCGAAAAAAACACTTAACTGCATCACTATTTTTGTTGAATAGATGTTTGTACCTTAACTGGGTTCCTGAGGCAGTTTATAACTTTCGGGAAGCGGAGTTTGATCGAGAGATTATTCCATTACGCTGCATTATTGACGTCTGCAGTCGGGTGCTCTCATGTTCGCTCTGTTTACGTAACGTCAGCTGTTTAGCGCGGTAATTTAGACAATAGGCTGTTGACAGGGTAACGTTAACGTTCGGTTAAAAAGTTTTAAAATGCTTGTGTAGTTGTGTCGAATTGTATGCACATGTGGGAGTTATATGGTACGTTTAAGTTACTCTGTCTTTTGCTGACAGCAAGTTGTAGGCTGTAGGCTTCATAATGTTCACAATGGTATTTTATTAGTTGTTGGTTTAACCATGGATGAGGTAATTGCTGTTATTTTATTTTCAATGACGTTCCTTGTTTCATTGCTGGATTTATGGAAAAACATAAATTAGAAGTGTAACGCAAAAAAATTATTTTTATGCCTTTTTTGAATTTTACTCGAATACAAATACAAATACTTTTCCCTCCTCAACAAATACAGATACAAATACCGGCTGCTTTGCACACCCCTACTATCTATCTATCTATCTATCTATCTATCTATCTATCTATCTATCTATCTATCTATCTATCTATCTATCTATCTGTCTATCTGTCTATCTGTCTGTCTGTCTGTCTGTCTGTCTGTCTGTCTGTCTGTCTGTCTGTCTGTCTGTCTGTCAGTCCATTCATCTGTCTATGTATCCGTCTGTCTTTGTATTTTTCTGTATATATGTCAGTCTGTCTATCCATCTATCAATCTGTCTATCCATCCATCCATATTTTTTTTTTTAGAGTTGGTCAAACAGGAAAAAACATTAATCATTAAAAAAAGTATAACATTATATATGATTGATTACTATAGATACAAGTTAAAATTTAAATCAGTCAATTTACAAGTACAAATAATTGTTAATATGGCAACATGCTGCAGTCAGATTGATGTGTGTGTGATTCTGTGCAGGTGGTCTGATGGGTCCGGTGCGCATGATCTCATCAGGACACGAGCTGACCACCGACTACGATGAGAAGACTCTTCATGAGCTCGGCTTCAAGGACATGCAGGTAAACGACAACAAACCCACATACGACCGCACACCCACAACCCTAGAACCCAAAACACTGAGAGACTCTCCTGTGTCCATCAGATGGTGTTCGTGTCTCTGGGCGCTCCGCGGAGAGAGAGGAAGGGCGAGGGCGTCCAGCTGCCGGCGTCGTGTCTGCCGCCCCCTCAGAAGGAGCACATTCCCATGCTTCTGCTGCTTCAGGAGCCGCACCTCACCACGCTCTTCGACCTGCTGGAGATGCTGGCCTGCTTCAAACCGCCCGGCCCCGACAGACCCCAGCACAGCACTGAGGTAACGTCCCGCTCCACACCTCTGACCCACTCAACCAGCGTTCAATCCAGTGCGTTTCATCCAAGCGGCAACCTTCCTGTCTCTCTCCGTTGAATCTAACACGGAAGTGACTTAAACTGCAATTCATCGACTGGCCTCTAGAGACAGGCTCCAGAAGAGAGTCAATCCCATTGACACCCATGTTAAAATGCCCAACTTTACAGCAGAAAATAATGTGTTTACAGCCTGGTACAAAAGGTGGTTTTGGTCTATATAGCTAATTGTGCCCTTCGTGACAACTGTGAGGGGGGTGACATTTTTTATAACGCATCCGTTTAAATAATATTAAGGCTCAAAGTTCTGCATAATTAAGGGCGTGGCCACTTGATTGACAGGTGGATTGCCGCTGCTGTCACTACTATCCGTTTGTCTGCTGTCTGTTAGCGTCATGCCACCTCAGATAATCCGCCTCACAGCCCATTTTCGTTTGCTGCCAAGATGGCGACGGTCAGCTCCACCCACTTTGGGCTTCAAAAATGCTCATCAGAAACCTACGGGTGACGTCCCGAACACTACGTCCATATTTTTTTTACAGTCTGTTTTCCTCCTGCAGAGCGTTCGGTGTGAGGAGCTGCACCTCCACGCGGAGAATCTCTCCCGCCGTGTGTGGGAGCTGCTCATGCTGCTGCCCACGTGTCCCAGCATGCTCCAGGCCTTCCAGAACATCTCCGATGACACGGTCAGTCACATGATCCATGTTTACCATTGATTTAAGACCAGACACCCCATGTAATTAGGGTAAAAATTTACACTATACTTCCAGAGTGGAATGATAACATTAAGAATAAAAAAAAATGTTCCAGAAATGTTGTGTAAATATGCAAATCAAATTAAATATGCACTAATTTGTATGTTTTCAGAAGTGCAATCTGAACAATGGCTAGGTTCAAATATGTTGTTTCATTTCGTTGACATAGTAAAGTTTTATGTTTTTATCACATAAATCAAAAAATACTGTCAACAGCATTATCACCATGTATTTAAAAAAAAATTGTGTTTATAAAATCAGGCAAATTAAGTTTAAGAATATTGATGGGAATAAAACTGTAAGGTTTGGTGTGTGTAAGGGCCACTGAAGTGGGGATTTGTTTCTCTGTGAATGAGAAAAAACTAATTATTTGGAAAATTCTTTGGAAAAAGCCTTTATAAATATGTATATAGTGTATTTTACTGCACTTTATCTGTTTGCATCTGTAGATTTTAATTACAATTAAAGGGATAGTTCACCCAAAAATGAAAAACCTGTATGAGTTTCTTTCTTCTGCTGAACACACAAGATGATATTTTGAAGAATATGGGTAACCAAACAGTTGACGTAACCCATTGACTTTCCCATAGCATGGGAAAAAATACCATAGAAAAGTCAATGGGGTCCATCAACTGTTTGGTTACCCGTATTCTTCAAAATATCATCTTCTGTGTTCAGCAGAAGAAAGAAACTCATACAGGTTTGAGTAAATGATGACAGGATCAACATTTTTGGGTGAACTATCCCTTTAAAAGTGTCTTAAACAACAGGTTATGAAAAGCCAAATAGCCCAAAATCCTTAAATTGACCAGTGCATAACAAACTGGCATGAAAGTTTATTTGTGTTCACTGTGACTTTAGGGATCTGACGGTTTGTGCTGGAAGGATCTGCTGAGGATCAAGAGCCCCCATAAGCTGCTTTACGCTTTAGAGATCATAGAAGCCCTGGGCAAACCCAACCGCAGGATTCACCGCGAGTCTACGGTACACACTGACACCTTCTCCTCCACACGTGCAGCCCTGCGGCTCTGTTAATGAAAGCTGCTCATGAGACGTGTGTGTGTGTGTGTGTGTGTTTCAGGGCAGTTACAGTGATCTGTATCCAGACTCTGACGACTCCAGTGAGGAACAGATTGAGAACAGCAAGAACACCTGGAGCTGCAAGGTACAAACGCCTCTTCACACACTTCCACTGAAAAGGATCTGTTGTTATTGTTCCTAAACTAGATTATAAGTTGGAACTCCGAATGTAGAGGTTTTAGTAAAATGAACATACAGCTGTACAATTACAAGTGGCATATCCAGCTCTGTTTTGACTGTATGGTGTGTGTTTGAGCTGGACGCATGTCTCCGTATCACTCATTCCTCCCGTGTCTCTCTTGTAGTTTGTGTCGTCTGGAGGCCTTCAGCTTCTGCTGGACATTTTTAACTCTGCGATTTTAGAGCCGAAAGAACAAGAATCCTGGACAGTGGTGAGTGTCAAGAACATGACTGTGGCAAAGGGAAGTAAAAAAAAAAAAAAAGCCTTTTTTTTTTTTTTTTTTTTTTTTTTGTAGTCATTGAGATTTTTGCCATTATGATATTTTTTTTTACTATAATCTGGAAAATGTTATACTGTAATGCAAAACAAATATATATTGTGATTTAATTTTGTAATCGTACAGTGCAGATATAAATTATGCTTGAATTTGTTGTACTGAATGTCTGCTTATTTTAATTAAAACAAATCAAATTATATTCAGGATAGTTCTGAATAAATTATACTAATGCAAATATATATATTTTTATTTTTGCATTACAAAAGAGTTATTTGTGGAGAAGTGCATAATTGTTATAAAATAAATTTGCTCATATCATAAATATAAAAAAAATATTTTTTTGTCTTCTAAAAATGAGAAATTATTTTTAAATGTGTTTATTTTCGCATTACAAGAGTTTTTTGAGGAATGTGCATAATTGTCTTAAAGATACGTTATAAAATGTTATACTACAGGGCCGTTGAATGCTTGAATCTGATTGGTTGACAAACGTTCTACGGTGTGCAATTATTTTCAGGGAACCGCACGGCTAAAGTAGTTCCGGCAGGTCTTGACCTCATTACAGTCCCATATCACTGCGCATAGTCAACTGTAATAACGGAAAATAGGATACAATTCATAACAAGAAAAACTGCAACCCCATGCGCTTGATCTGCAGTTTTCAATGTCTAACTTCATAATCAATGGAAACATGCAGTTTAATTTTAATAAATAAAGTATACAGTCCTAAACATAATCAATAGAAAATTAAACTGAATATTTAAATAAATTGATAGTCCTCCTGTTGCACGGGTTTTCGTAATTATTGAAGATAATATAACAAATAAATAAAATTGATTGGCCTGTACTTGTTAAAAGGGCTTTGTGTTTCATTTATTAGGCTAGTCTGTCACTAATAGAAAAAAAGAATGAACGAATGAATTAAAACGAATTGAATTAATAAATAAATAATAATATTGACGCACATGCTTCTCTCTAAGGCCGGTTATGAATGTAATTTGATACTTATGACTGATCATGCACGCGTTTTCAGCGCGTTCAGTCTGTGTTCACAGCGGTGTTTAAAATCTGCTGCATTCACAGTCAGAGAATGTGTCAGTCGTTAAGTGTGTCCAGCATTAGCTATCAGCGGCTCAAACCTCCGTTACTAACTCTAAAATGACGTTTTGGAATTAGCAACGGAGCATGGGTTTAGATGCGCAAGGAATTAGTCCTACATACAAGAGCGTTTTAATGACAAAAACTTTACAAACGTCTTGAAATACATCATCTGAACAATATTTCGAGGTGTGGTAACTGTAGTATAAGCGGAATAATTGACGACAGGCCGTTGAATTATTAGAAAAATAATGCACACCCGAGGTGTAACTCCGCTTCGCGTCGTGACCGCATTACCACCTCGGGTGTGCATTATTTTTCTAATAATTCAACGGCCTGTCGTCAATTATTCCTTACTCACTGGCCATAGAAAATTTGCTCATATCAAAAGGGCTTCTTTTGCAATGAGAAAATCTTTTGTTAATTTAAAAAAAAAAAAAAAAAATTCGAGGTAATGTGCATAATTGTCTTAAAGATAATGTATAAAGTCTTATCGTTCATATAACATTTGCTCATATCAAAAATATTTTTTTTTTCATCTTTTCTAATGATTTTGATGTGAATCAAGCCCTGGACATTTTCTTTGTGAGATTTGCCCACGTCTGCCTTTGAATGAACAGTTATGAATATCATCTTTCTTGTCTCGTCTCTCTGCAGTGGTTGTTGGACTGTCTGGCGTGTCTTCTGAAACTCATTTGTCAGTTCGCGGTGGATCCGGCCGATCTGGACCTGGCGTATCATGATGTGTTTGCCTGGTCTGGTCTCACGGACACTCAGAGAAAGAGGGCGTGGCCAGGAAAGTCCCGCAAATCCACCGGGGATCATGGGAAGGGCCTGCATATACCCCGTCTTACAGAGGTGTGAACCTGCTTCTGAATTCTCTGTGTGTGTGAATGTTTGCTGTCACTAATTTTGAGATATTTTCCTTCTCTGTCAGGTTTTTCTAAGTCTTGTTCAAGGCACCAACCTCATCCAGCGGCTTATCAATGTGGCCTACACATACGACAATCTGGCGCACAGGTGAACCACACACACACACACACACACACACACACACACACTCCGTCTCCATTTATAATTGATTGAGTTTAACACTGCCATTTTGCTAGGCTTACACAGTAATACTCTTAATACACTTGCAAATACAGTTCACACAAACTGTAAAATATCGTATTTTTAATTTTCACTGAATTATTTTTAGTGATACTTATCAGTATAAAATGTTTTTATTTCATATACATTTATTATTTATATATTATGCTATTATTATTAGTATAGAATTATATTTAACAATATTATATATGTAATTAATACAAAATAAATTATCTGTTATTTAAATAATATTATAATAAAAATATTATTTATAAATAATTACAACAAATTGATACTCTAATAAGCTTAAAAATACAGTGCACACAAACTGTGTAAAATATTGTATTTTTAATTTCACTGAACTCTTTTTAGAGATACTTATTATAAAACAATTAGTATTTAACACACACACACACATATATATATAATTATTGATACTTAGTGATATTTAGTATTAAACTATATATATTATATATATATATATTATATATATATATATATATATATAATTATTGATACTTAGTGATATTTAGTATTAAACTATATATATATATTCTTCAGAGTGTTTTCAGTTTTTTTTGTTTACCTTCTGTCTTCTGATTTTCCTGCAGGGTTCTGAAGGCCCAATCAGATCACAGATCCAGGCACGAGGGTAAGCACGTGATTGGTTATATGTCTTTGAAGGTTTTTGATTTCCTCCACTCATTACTCACTGCTGGTGATGTGTGTGTGTGTGTGTGTGTGTGTGTAGTGACTCATTACTCCATGTGGCTGCTGGTGAGCTGGGCTCACTGCTGTTCTCTGGTGAAGTCCAGCCTGGCCGACAGCGAACATCTGCACGACTGGCTGAAGAAGCTCACGCTGCTCATACCCGAGGTAAACCAACCAATCTGGAATTCCTCTGTTACTGTTCTAATTAAGGACATTTAGGTGGGGAACAATTCGCCTTTGGCTAAGCCACGCCCTAGAATGTAGATTGACCAATCACAGCGCAGCCAAGAACGAGCTCCCACAGAGGCTCCGACACTTTTTCACAGCGCTCCATTGACTTCAACGCAGGAGGCTCATATTTTTGGTCTCGGCAGGCTATTACGTCGTCGTTTTATTAAAAATATGGTTAAACGTTGTGCCTGGGGCATTTGTAACACAGATACGCGTTTCCCAGAGAGGTTGGAGGGGGTGTCCGTTTTTTCCCCTTCCCAAAACCGAAGTCAAATCCTGACAAGTGTCGTCTTTGGATTAAACTGTGTGGACGTCCTCACAGTCAGCGAAACCCCTCAAGGATCAACAAGCACACTTTTGTTCTCTAAGATACATTTAGCTTTTAACCTTACTGTGAAGTTATACTAGTTAGACAGTTTTATGCTGTTTAGGTTATGATTTCGGTTCTCTGCCCTAATTGTTGATACGCTAGCACACGCTGCTAATAAATACAACTTTATACTCGCGTAGTCCGTTTGCTTTGTAAATAATAACGATTATAGAAGTGAATAGAGACCTACCCAGCTTTGTATGAACAGTGTTTCTCCTGATATTGTTAGTCACAGCCTCCGTCTCGATTAGGATATGCTGTGGTTCATTGTTTGACTGTGACCGTTATGCTTTTGCCTCTATTTGGATGCCTTGTTGTTGCTTGCGTTTCACCGTTTGTCTTCAATAAAGCTTTCAAACGCACACTGCAGACACTTTTGCCTACTTCTATCGGACATTTTATTTGCTGCTTTATAAAAGTTTGATAAAATTTCAGCAGGAAGAGCTGTCACAGCATAAGCCATGTTGATAACAAACCAGAGCCCAGATGAAGTTGTCGGAGGTAGCAACAGTAACTAAGGGGGGCGGGGCTTAGCCAAAGGTGAATTACATTAACCAATCAGCCATTCATAGCCATTCAGCCCAGTGTATATAATTAATCTCCACCCTACATCTCACAAAATAATTTGTGGATTGCAACATATTCTGAAAATGTCATGCTTTATTTTATTTTATATATATATATTTTATTTATGTTTAAGTTTATGCATTTGGCAGTTTATCCACAGCGACTTAAATTGTTTATTCAAATTTTTTTTTGTTCATTCATTTATTTTATCGCTGGGAATTAAACACATGACTATGATTTTGCTAATGCCATTTTCTGCTGTTTGAGTCTTTCCTCTGATTCTGCTGTAATTGGGTCATGTGGGCGGGGAACTATCACATTTAACCAATCAAATCACAGCTTTTCAGCCCAAGGTCCACCCTAATCCTTCAAAATAATTTATGATGCATCATATTCAGAAAGTTAAATACATTGTAAATGCCATTGATATTCATTTTTATTAAACAATTGTATGCATTTGATAGACTAAAACGCTTTAGTCTATCAAATGCAGAATTTGTTTTTATTTTATAAAAATGTATATCAGTGGCTTTTACAATGCATTCATGGTAAGCATGTTTTCTGAGGTCATGCATTCCCTGTGAATCGAACCCATGACCTTAGTGTTTCTATCACCGTGCTCTACTGGTTGAGCTGGAGTAATGCTCCTGTGCTGACAGAGCTGTGTGTGTGTGTGTGTGTGCAGACGGCGGTGCGTCAGGAGGCGTGCAGTGGCCTGTATAAGCTCTCTCTGTCGGGTCTGGAGGGAGGAGAATCCATCAACCGATCCTTCCTGCTGCTCGCCGCGTCCACGCTGCTCAAGTTCCTGCCCGACGCACAGGCCCTCAAACCCCTCAGGGTCAGAACACACACTGACAGTGTCTTCAAACTGCTATAGCTTTTATATATATATATAAGTGGCTCAAAAGAGTTCATTAAAGTTGTCCCTAAGACAAGAACGGGTATTATTCAAAAAAATGTATAACTTCGATGAAAGGTTTTGATCCACTTCAAATGTGTCTGTGTGTGTATATATATAAATACACACACAGTAGTATATATAGTATGTATATGTATATATATATATATATATATATATATATTAAAAACATTTTTTTTTGGATTTTCTGTGTTTATTTTAGTACTTTTTTGGTAATTTTATTATGTGCTTTTGTTATTTTTTTTATATATATTTCTAAATAATTTTATTTCAGTTTAAGTTAGTAATTTCAGTACATCAACTTGAAACAAATTTGTGTGCTATTTTTTGTTTAGTTTAAGTTTTCTATGAAAAAGGGTAATTGCTGCATTTTATCTGTCAATTCGGACTTTATTATTTGTGCAATTGCGAGTATATATCTACAATTCTGACAAGATTTGTAAAGGCATAAAGTAGGAAAAAATTTAAAAATTGCTAGATAAAATGGCGCAATTACCTTTTCTATTTTAATTTATATACCTAATTTAATTTTGTTGCAGAAACAAGCTTCCATAGTTTTCCATCTAATATTTTATTTTATTTTATTTCAGCTTTATAAAAAAAAAAAAAAAAATGTCTTTAGATTTTATAGGGCTTTTGAAAACGATACCGTTAACGTCTCCGTGTAAACTACAAAAACGTGATTTTGTGAGAACGGTGACATTGGCAACTTCAGCATTTTTAGACGTTTTCGTGGATCCATGTGAATGGGATATTTTTTAGTACGTTGTTGTCGTTTAAACATAACCGTAAGATTTAGTTAACGATAACAACACCGGTGCTAACGCAGTGTTATTTACCCATTGCATTTTTGGGTGCTTTTAATTGAGTGTATTTGTGTGTGTTTTGGCGCAGGTGGAGGATTTTGAGGAGGAGGCCATGTTTCGCACCGGCTGTAAGGAATACTTCTGGCTGCTCTGTAAACTCATCGACAACATCCACGTGAAGGACGCCAGTTCAGACCACCCTGCTGGACCTGGACGCCCTGGCCCGACACCTCGCCGACTGCATCCGCAGGTCAACACGCTCCTCCTGCTCCCGTTACTGGATGAGTTTCGGTCTAAACGCATTATCTAGCCCTCCAGAGCACAACCTCAAGCAAACAAATGTTATTAGTTCGACTAGAGTGATATTTTACTGTTAGCATTATGCTTGGACACCTTAAAAGCAAACTGAAATCATAGTATTTTAAAGGGGTGGTGTTAGGGTTAGTGTGTACTGTTGCTGTTTGAGCATAAACAACATCTGCAAAGTCACAACGCTCAAAGTTCAAAGCAAAGGGAGATATTTGCTTTTAAAGAAATTGCTTTTTAAGGACTACAACAAACGACTGATAAGGACTACATGAGCTTCCTCCCGGCTTAGTGACATCACAAACCCTAAAATTTACATAAACTTCGCCCCCGACTCCAGTTTAAAACATTTAAGTTTCTGACATTTCAGTGTGTGTCTGTGTATGGAGGACCAAACCTGCAGAAATTAAAATGAATAAATAGATAAATAAATGTGATAATATTAAAATAAAGGAATAAACGACTTGATAAAATAAATATGAAAATAAAATGAATTTATTTTTGTATTATTTTTCCCCTTAATGTATTTTCTGCTTTTATACATTTAAAAAAAATCTTTTAACTTTTATTTATTGGTTATTTATTTATTTTTATATTTATTCTTACATTTATTTATACATTTATTTATTTCCACATGTATTTATTTTTAGATTTATTGATTCATTTATTTGTCTTGTATGATAATTAGGTGGGTTGGTCTTGCTTACCATTGGTTCATCGTTGATTGAAGCGCTTGCTCGATTACTCTGTCTTTGTATAGTGACGTCAGGGGGGTGGTGACAGGTGTGTGGCCTTCTATGGCGGACGTTTACAAATAGCTAAAGAGTTGCGCAATTTAGCAAATGAAGTTGATAACGCATCAAATTACTATGTGTTGTTTAGATTAGATGCCAACATGAACGTCGAAGAACAGCCAGAAGAAAGGCAAGCTTGTTCGTCTTGCAAATCCTCTTCCTCTGTTGTAAGGCGTAAATACGGTAGTCTTGCAACTTCAGCTAGAACGCGTAGGAAAGTAACGATACGCGATATGAAACCGAAATCGGGACACTCAGATCCACGATCCTGTGTCGCGGTGTGATAAGGGAGAATCGCGACACACCCCGTGACTACCTTTCCAATCATGTGACGCCTGTCTGCAAAAGTTGAGCTAGTTGAAGAACGCGAGGTAACATGGCAACTAACCCAGAGATTGCGGACCCTCCCTCCTCATTTAAGTCAGCAGTATGGCAACATTTCGACTACCCGGTGGAGATAAAGGATGGCAATCGTGTAGTCGACAAGACCATGGGCGTCAGTTAGGTTTGAAATGTGCTGAGGACAGAGACGAATTCGGAAGTGATTTTTTAGAAGTGCTGGGTAGGCCTACGATGTCGATGACGCATTATTTTTCTCTCTCTTTCACGCAGGTCATGTTTTGAAAGACTATGCCCTGTAGCTTAGGCTACTAATGTAGCTCTCCAAGCTACTATGCTCTCCACAGAACATGAAATATTCATTTTATTTAATTAAATTTTTTGTGTTCGCATTTATGAGGAAAAAACTATGTTACGGACGTGACAGTTCTCGGACTGCTTTAAAACTTTAAAGACCTCAAACAGAAAGCACCAAGCCTTTCTTTAAAGTGAAATTTCGTTTTGTATTAATTGTATCTTCATTTTAATCAATGTTTCATCACCCAATTGCCTGGATTTAATAAATAATAAGTAAAGCAGACTAGATATCACGACACGGAGCCGCCGGCGCTGGAGCTCGTCTCATAAATGAACCGAAACTCAGCAACAGCACAGCCCTACTTGCCTCACAGACCTGAGAAATAAATGTATTATCTACAGAACGCTTGAACTCATAATTTTAAACAGAACAATTCAAAACGAAAGAAAACTATGTAATCCGAAATGTGCATTTCTCTGGCGCAAATGACGCGTTCACTACTGCGAATATCGCGAGTCAGCATCGTCAACTTCATCTTTGCAGCTGACACAGAAAATAGTTTATTAATAAACAATTAAAATGTCCCCTTGCTATATTTGACATATTCATAATCATTACTTTTACCGGTTCTTTGACAGCTTTTAGGTGCTATATTGGCAGCGCCACCCTTACAACATAAACCACTGCATCAGCACCGAGAACATGGAGATTTTTTTTTTGAAAATAAATAAATAAAATAAATCGTGATACGAACCGAATCGTGGGTCAAAAATCGTGATACGAACTGAATCGTGGGTTTGGTGTATCGTTACAGCCCTACAAACCAGCCATCATTTTAGAAGTGAAGGGGATAGTAACAGAAGTGCAATAAAAACAATTCTGACCTGTCAACCTGACATGTTTTATTTTTCTTGCTTTTAGCTGGCAAAAAACAAACAAAAAAACTACTGAACAATAACAACCAATT
>JARPMJ010009501.1:0-26474 GCA_033366665.1 Phoxinus dragarum
TGCACTGAAGAATTCTCCATATCTGAACTCTGATTCTCACCCATTTCTGCACGTTGAGTTATTCTGATACTCTGCTGTTTAATTAAACTTTATAATCACTATTTACCTTGTTGTCCGTCTGCTTCCGTAACAGTTAGCCCGGACCTTAAAGACAGTAACAGCATGAGTGTTCCAGATCCCTTTCAAGAGCTGGTGGATTCGCTGAAGAGGGTATTAATATCTTCTCCTGCCATCACGCCTCCCGCACCACCGGCGCCACCGCCGCCGAGCGCTTCTTCGGCCACCGCATCTTCCAGTCCCATGGCCCGACCAGCGCCCTACTCTGGCGGGGCGGAGGAGTGCAACGGATTTTTGCTTCAATGCTCTCTAATATTCACCATGCAACCCACTTTATATCCTACCGACCAGTCAAAAATAGCATTCATCACATCTCTACTCACCGGTCCAGCTCTCCAATGGGCCGAATCGATCTGGAAGCAAGCTGGCCCAGCCATTAGTTCTATACAAGCCTTCGTTTCTCACTTCAAAGAAGTATTCGGTAGAACTGATGGAGAGATATCAGCCGGTGAGCAACTTTATCATTTATCTCAAGGAAAGATGTCTACTCATGAATATGCCCTTCGCTTTCGCTCTCTAGCTGCAGCCAGTGGATGGAACGAGCGGTCCTTACTGACCACCTACCGGCTTGGTCTCACACCCCAACTCCGTCTGCAACTGGCCGCATTGGATGATAATATGGGGCTCGAAAAGTTCATTCAACAATCCATCAGATGCTCAGACCGGATACAATCTTATCAGTCCCATTCTAACGCTACTGCACTCCTCCGCCCATCTGAAACCGCCAGCCCTCCAGAACCAGAACCCATGATTATCGATTCTGGTAAACTTACCGCTGCTGAGCGACAGAGGAGGCTGACCCGGGGTCTATGCATGTATTGTGGAGCCAGTGGGCATGTTCGGTTGAACTGTCCAATTCGTCCCATACGAACATCGGTGAGTGTTTTCTGTATTGAGGAAGAAAGAATGCATCCACTCACCTCTTGTGTCCAGTTAACCACCCAAACATCCTCTGTTTCAGTTTCCGCTCTCATCGACTCTTCGAAATTTCATCTCGGGGACCCTCTGTCGCCAGCTCCAGCTCCGTACCGAAGCCTCGTCCAATGTTTACCAGATCCAACCCATAACCAAGTTCATCACTGCACGCCCACGTATTCACCGGAAATGTGAACCCATTACACTTCAAGTCGGAGCACTACACCAAGAGGATATCCAGCTGCTGGTTCTGGAGGGGGCCAATGCGGATATTATACTGGGGCGGCCGTGGCTGGTGAAGCATGATCCCATCATCTCTTGGGGCTCCGGGGAAGTGATGAAGTGGGGCAAGGACTGCTCACCAAGATGTTTTCCAGTTCTTCCACGTCCTGTTCTGAATCCTGTTCCAGTCTATGTCACATCAGTCGAAAGTCCACTCGAGAAACAGTCCACGAAGATTCTGATATCTACTCATCTTTCCAAGACATCTTCTGCCCCAAGAGAGCTTCCCAGCTACCACCTCATCGGCCATGGGACTGCGCCATAGACCTGATTCATGATGCTCCTTTGCCCAGAGGTAAGATCTACCCGTTGTCACTTCCTGAGACCAAGGCCATGGAGGAGTACATTCAAGAAGCTCTCGACCAAGGGTACATTCGGCATTCTACATCTCCCGCAGCATCCAGCTTCTTCTTTGTGGCCAAGAAGGATGGAGGGCTGCGGCCATGCATTGATTACCGGACCCTAAACCAAGGTACCGTCAAATTCAAATATCCCCTTCCTCTCGTCCCTGCGGCTCTCGAACAACTCCGTTCAGCAAACATCTTCACGAAGTTGGACCTCCGCAGCGCTTACAACCTGGTGAGAATACGAGAAGGGGATGAATGGAAGACCGCTTTTGTGACCCCTACTGGCCACTATGAATATCTGGTTATGCCCTATGGTCTGGTCAACGCCCCTTCCGTGTTTCAAAACTTCATTCATGAGGTCCTCCGGGAGTTCTTGCATCGCTTCGTGGTCGTCTATATAGATGACATCCTCATCTACTCCCGGAGTGAAGTCGAACATCGCCACCATGTTGCGGAGGTCCTTCACACACTCAGAGCTCATCATCTCTTCCTGAAGGCCGAGAAATGTTCTTTTCATCTCCCATCAGTTCAGTTCTTAGGATACCTCATTGACCGTCAGGGGGTCCGCATGGATGAGAGGAAGGTCACAGCTGTAACCACCTGGCCAGAACCCACCACGATCAAGGAACTTCAGAGATTTCTTGGATTCGCGAACTTTTACAGACGTTTCATACGAGGTTACAGCATCATCACCACTCCACTCACCAACTTGCTCAAAGGAAAACCGAAAAGTCTCCTCTGGACTCCTGAAGCGGCCGCAGCCTTCCAATCCCTCAAATCTGCCTTCACACAAGCACCCCTCCTGACGCATCCAGATCCTGAGCTTCCTTTCGTCGTGGAGGTGGACGCCTCGACTTCCGGAGTTGGAGCCGTCCTTTCTCAACTTCATGGGACACCTGAATTACTCCATCCATGTGCCTACTTCTCCCGGAAGCTCAGCCCGGCGGAGAGGAATTACGACATCGGCAACCGTGAACTCCTGGCCATCAAGCTTGCCCTGGAGGAGTGGCGACATTGGCTGGAAGGTGCCATCCATCCATTCCAAGTTATCACTGACCATAAAAACCTCCAGTACCTCCGTGATGCAAAACGACTTTGTCCCCGTCAAGCCAGATGGTCATTATTCTTCTCAAGATTCCACTTCTCCATTACTTACCGTCCTGGTCCTAAGAATGTCCGTGCCGATGCTTTATCCAGATTGTATGATTCTCCAGAAACTCCCGAGACAACCACCAACATTATACCCGAAGATATCATCATCAGTCCCATCGAATGGTCTGCTCCTCCAGCCGTCGCCACTCCTAATCCTCGACCTCCGCCGGGCTGCCCACCTAATCGTCAGTTCATCCCTAGGACACAACGGGTAGATCTCATTCACACCATTCATACCTCTCTGGGCACTGGACATCCCGGGGCCAACAACACTCTCTCGCTGCTATCCGAGCGCTTCTGGTGGCCAGGTATGGCAAGGGATGTGAAAAGGTATGTTCAAGGCTGTAAGGAGTGTGCCATGTCCAAAAGTCCCAGACATCTTCCTGCAGGGAAGCTCCATCCCTTGCCAATTCCTAACCGCCCCTGGTCCACACCTAGGAGTTGACTTCATGACCGATCTACCGTCATCGGATGGAAACACCTGTATCTTCGTCATCGTAGATCGATTCTCTAAGTTCTGCAGACCATTACCATTAAGAGGTCTTCCCACTGCCCTGGAAACCGCCGAACTTCTCTTCAATCATGTCTTTCGATATTATGGGATCCCAGAAGACATTGTGTCAGACAGGGGACCCCAGTTCATTTCCCGAGTATGGAAATCGTTTTTCAAGCTCCTAGGTGTGACAGTCAGCCTCTCCTCTGGCTACCACCCTCAGACCAACGGCCAGACGGAGAGGAAGATCCAGGAAGTGGGGCGGTTCCTCAGGACCTTCTGCAACGGCCACCAGAACTCCTGGAACCAGTTTCTGGGCTGGGCGGAGTATGCCCAAAAATTCACTGCGGCAACCCACGACAGGCCTCACACCATTCCAGTGTGTTCTCGGATTCCAACCTCCTCTATTTCCCTGGGATGGTGAACCATCTGAGGTCCCCGCAGTGGATTACTGGTTCCGGGAGAGCGAGAGAGTTTGGGACGAAGCTCACCATCATCTGCAGAGGGCAGTTCGCAGATCCAAAACAGTCGCTGACCGGAGGAGGATTTCAGGTCCAGTCTACGTTCCAGGAGACAAGGTTTGGCTTTCAACTCGCGATATTCGTATGCGACTGCCCTCCAAAAAACTGAGTCCCAGGTTTGTTGGCCCCTTTACCATCCTGGAACAGGTCAATCCCGTCACTTTCAAACTCCAACTACCACCACAGTACAGAATTCATCCCACATTTCACGTCTCCTTACTCAAACCCTTTCACGAACCTCTTGTTCCCTCCACAGAACCTGGCCAAGAAGAGGAACCTCCTCCCCCTTTGATGCTGGAAGAAGGGTCCCATCTACTCCGTCCGTGAAATCCTGCAGTCCCGCCGTCGTGGTGGTCAACTGGAATATCTCGTCGATTGGGAAGGATACGGACCAGAGGAGAGATCATGGATCCCAAGAGTCGACATCCTAGATCCCACGCTCATGGAAGAGTTCCATTCCAGTCATCCTCAGTACCCTGGACCTCGTGGACGAGGAAGACCACCACGGCGCCGGAGACCCCGGCCCTCAGGAGCGGGCCCTGGGGAGGGGGGTAATGTCACGGATTGGCCAGGTTCTTCCACCACAATCACCCAGCGATCACAGTCACCTGAGTTCTAACGAGACACATCTGCACCCCATCAACCACTCTGCTTCATAAGCACACACCACGCACCTCTCATTGTCCGGGCTCGTTCATACGAAGCGGACTCTTAGTGCTTCCCTCCAAGAGTGTCACTAACTAAACTTCCCTGTGTTTACTTACCAGTTCTCTGTGCTGATTCCAATCTGTCCCAGTCTGTCCAGATCTTCTCTTCAGTGGGGTGCGAGCCGTAAGCCATTCAGTCCAGTCAAGTGGTGCGTGAGTGTGTGCCGTCAGCCTGTCAGCCTCTTCTAACGAAGTTTGAATCCACTCTGGAAATCTCCTCCCGCCGTTCCTGCTAAGGATATCTCTATTATTCATTCACGGATTGCACTGAAGAATTCTCCATATCTGAACTCTGATTCTCACCCATTTCTGCACGTTGAGTTATTCTGATACTCTGCTGTTTAATTAAACTTTATAATCACTATTTACCTTGTTGTCCGTCTGCTTCCGTAACAGTTAGCCCGGACCTTAAAGACAGTAACAGCATGAGTGTTCCAGATCCCTTTCAAGAGCTGGTGGATTCGCTGAAGAGGGTATTAATATCTTCTCCTGCCATCACGCCTCCCGCACCACCGGCGCCACCGCCGCCGAGCGCTTCTTCGGCCACCGCATCTTCCAGTCCCATGGCCCGACCAGCGCCCTACTCTGGCGGGGCGGAGGAGTGCAACGGATTTTTGCTTCAATGCTCTCTAATATTCACCATGCAACCCACTTTATATCCTACCGACCAGTCAAAAATAGCATTCATCACATCTCTACTCACCGGTCCAGCTCTCCAATGGGCCGAATCGATCTGGAAGCAAGCTGGCCCAGCCATTAGTTCTATACAAGCCTTCGTTTCTCACTTCAAAGAAGTATTCGGTAGAACTGATGGAGAGATATCAGCCGGTGAGCAACTTTATCATTTATCTCAAGGAAAGATGTCTACTCATGAATATGCCCTTCGCTTTCGCTCTCTAGCTGCAGCCAGTGGATGGAACGAGCGGTCCTTACTGACCACCTACCGGCTTGGTCTCACACCCCAACTCCGTCTGCAACTGGCCGCATTGGATGATAATATGGGGCTCGAAAAGTTCATTCAACAATCCATCAGATGCTCAGACCGGATACAATCTTATCAGTCCCATTCTAACGCTACTGCACTCCTCCGCCCATCTGAAACCGCCAGCCCTCCAGAACCAGAACCCATGATTATCGATTCTGGTAAACTTAACCGCTGCTGAGCGACAGAGGAGGCTGACCCGGGGTCTATGCATGTATTGTGGAGCCAGTGGGCATGTTCGGTTGAACTGTCCAATTCGTCCCATACGAACATCGGTGAGTGTTTTCTGTATTGAGGAAGAAAGAATGCATCCACTCACCTCTTGTGTCCAGTTAACCACCCAAACATCCTCTGTTTCAGTTTCCGCTCTCATCGACTCTTCGAAATTTCATCTCGGGGACCCTCTGTCGCCAGCTCCAGCTCCGTACCGAAGCCTCGTCCAATGTTTACCAGATCCAACCCATAACCAAGTTCATCACTGCACGCCCACGTATTCACCGGAAATGTGAACCCATTACACTTCAAGTCGGAGCACTACACCAAGAGGATATCCAGCTGCTGGTTCTGGAGGGGGCCAATGCGGATATTATACTGGGGCGGCCGTGGCTGGTGAAGCATGATCCCATCATCTCTTGGGGCTCCGGGGAAGTGATGAAGTGGGGCAAGGACTGCTCACCAAGATGTTTTCCAGTTCTTCCACGTCCTGTTCTGAATCCTGTTCCAGTCTATGTCACATCAGTCGAAAGTCCACTCGAGAAACAGTCCACGAAGATTCCTGATATCTACTCATCTTTCCAAGACATCTTCTGCCCCAAGAGAGCTTCCCAGCTACCACCTCATCGGCCATGGGACTGCGCCATAGACCTGATTCATGATGCTCCTTTGCCCAGAGGTAAGATCTACCCGTTGTCACTTCCTGAGACCAAGGCCATGGAGGAGTACATTCAAGAAGCTCTCGACCAAGGGTACATTCGGCATTCTACATCTCCCGCAGCATCCAGCTTCTTCTTTGTGGCCAAGAAGGATGGAGGGCTGCGGCCATGCATTGATTACCGGACCCTAAACCAAGGTACCGTCAAATTCAAATATCCCCTTCCTCTCGTCCCTGCGGCTCTCGAACAACTCCGTTCAGCAAACATCTTCACGAAGTTGGACCTCCGCAGCGCTTACAACCTGGTGAGAATACGAGAAGGGGATGAATGGAAGACCGCTTTTGTGACCCCTACTGGCCACTATGAATATCTGGTTATGCCCTATGGTCTGGTCAACGCCCCTTCCGTGTTTCAAAACTTCATTCATGAGGTCCTCCGGGAGTTCTTGCATCGCTTCGTGGTCGTCTATATAGATGACATCCTCATCTACTCCCGGAGTGAAGTCGAACATCGCCACCATGTTGCGGAGGTCCTTCACACACTCAGAGCTCATCATCTCTTCCTGAAGGCCGAGAAATGTTCTTTTCATCTCCCATCAGTTCAGTTCTTAGGATACCTCATTGACCGTCAGGGGGTCCGCATGGATGAGAGGAAGGTCACAGCTGTAACCACCTGGCCAGAACCCACCACGATCAAGGAACTTCAGAGATTTCTTGGATTCGCGAACTTTTACAGACGTTTCATACGAGGTTACAGCATCATCACCACTCCACTCACCAACTTGCTCAAAGGAAAACCGAAAAGTCTCCTCTGGACTCCTGAAGCGGCCGCAGCCTTCCAATCCCTCAAATCTGCCTTCACACAAGCACCCCTCCTGACGCATCCAGATCCTGAGCTTCCTTTCGTCGTGGAGGTGGACGCCTCGACTTCCGGAGTTGGAGCCGTCCTTTCTCAACTTCATGGGACACCTGAATTACTCCATCCATGTGCCTACTTCTCCCGGAAGCTCAGCCCGGCGGAGAGGAATTACGACATCGGCAACCGTGAACTCCTGGCCATCAAGCTTGCCCTGGAGGAGTGGCGACATTGGCTGGAAGGTGCCATCCATCCATTCCAAGTTATCACTGACCATAAAAACCTCCAGTACCTCCGTGATGCAAAACGACTTTGTCCCCGTCAAGCCAGATGGTCATTATTCTTCTCAAGATTCCACTTCTCCATTACTTACCGTCCTGGTCCTAAGAATGTCCGTGCCGATGCTTTATCCAGATTGTATGATTCTCCAGAAACTCCCGAGACAACCACCAACATTATACCCGAAGATATCATCATCAGTCCCATCGAATGGTCTGCTCCTCCAGCCGTCGCCACTCCTAATCCTCGACCTCCGCCGGGCTGCCCACCTAATCGTCAGTTCATCCCTAGGACACAACGGGTAGATCTCATTCACACCATTCATACCTCTCTGGGCACTGGACATCCCGGGGCCAACAACACTCTCTCGCTGCTATCCGAGCGCTTCTGGTGGCCAGGTATGGCAAGGGATGTGAAAAGGTATGTTCAAGGCTGTAAGGAGTGTGCCATGTCCAAAAGTCCCAGACATCTTCCTGCAGGGAAGCTCCATCCCTTGCCAATTCCTAACCGCCCCTGGTCACACCTAGGAGTTGACTTCATGACCGATCTACCGTCATCGGATGGAAACACCTGTATCTTCGTCATCGTAGATCGATTCTCTAAGTTCTGCAGACCATTACCATTAAGAGGTCTTCCCACTGCCCTGGAAACCGCCGAACTTCTCTTCAATCATGTCTTTCGATATTATGGGATCCCAGAAGACATTGTGTCAGACAGGGGACCCCAGTTCATTTCCCGAGTATGGAAATCGTTTTTCAAGCTCCTAGGTGTGACAGTCAGCCTCTCCTCTGGCTACCACCCTCAGACCAACGGCCAGACGGAGAGGAAGATCCAGGAAGTGGGGCGGTTCCTCAGGACCTTCTGCAACGGCCACCAGAACTCCTGGAACCAGTTTCTGGGCTGGGCGGAGTATGCCCAAAATTCACTGCGGCAACCCACGACAGGCCTCACACCATTCCAGTGTGTTCTCGGATTCCAACCTCCTCTATTTCCCTGGGATGGTGAACCATCTGAGGTCCCCGCAGTGGATTACTGGTTCCGGGAGAGCGAGAGAGTTTGGGACGAAGCTCACCATCATCTGCAGAGGGCAGTTCGCAGATCCAAAACAGTCGCTGACCGGAGGAGGATTTCAGGTCCAGTCTACGTTCCAGGAGACAAGGTTTGGCTTTCAACTCGCGATATTCGTATGCGACTGCCCTCCAAAAAACTGAGTCCCAGGTTTGTTGGCCCCTTTACCATCCTGGAACAGGTCAATCCCGTCACTTTCAAACTCCAACTACCACCACAGTACAGAATTCATCCCACATTTCACGTCTCCTTACTCAAACCCTTTCACGAACCTCTTGTTCCCTCCACAGAACCTGGCCAAGAAGAGGAACCTCCTCCCCCTTTGATGCTGGAAGAAGGGTCCATCTACTCCGTCCGTGAAATCCTGCAGTCCCGCCGTCGTGGTGGTCAACTGGAATATCTCGTCGATTGGGAAGGATACGGACCAGAGGAGAGATCATGGATCCCAAGAGTCGACATCCTAGATCCCACGCTCATGGAAGAGTTCCATTCCAGTCATCCTCAGTACCCTGGACCTCGTGGACGAGGAAGACCACCACGGCGCCGGAGACCCCGGCCCTCAGGAGCGGGCCCTGGGGAGGGGGGTAATGTCACGGATTGGCCAGGTTCTTCCACCACAATCACCCAGCGATCACAGTCACCTGAGTTCTAACGAGACACATCTGCACCCCATCAACCACTCTGCTTCATAAGCACACACCACGCACCTCTCATTGTCCGGGCTCGTTCATACGAAGCGGACTCTTAGTGCTTCCCTCCAAGAGTGTCACTAACTAAACTTCCCTGTGTTTACTTACCAGTTCTCTGTGCTGATTCCAATCTGTCCCAGTCTGTCCAGATCTTCTCTTCAGTGGGGTGCGAGCCGTAAGCCATTCAGTCCAGTCAAGTGGTGCGTGAGTGTGTGCCGTCAGCCTGTCAGCCTCTTCTAACGAAGTTTGAATCCACTCTGGAAATCTCCTCCCGCCGTTCCTGCTAAGGATATCTCTATTATTCATTCACGGATTGCACTGAAGAATTCTCCATATCTGAACTCTGATTCTCACCCATTTCTGCACGTTGAGTTATTCTGATACTCTGCTGTTTAATTAAACTTTATAATCACTATTTACCTTGTTGTCCGTCTGCTTCCGTAACACTTTGCTCTTTCACTCTGTCTTGTTTTTTGTCTACAAAATCTGCCGACAACAGAAAATGTTATTTATTTATTCGTGTTTTATTTATTTATTAGTGTTATTTATATTAGATTAGATAAGGTTAAATAATTTGATTGAACAAGAATTCTAATTTTCTTCCAAGAACATGGATATGTTGCACAAGTTGTTAGCACTATTTGAAGACCAGGAGCAAAGCAATACCGACAGAAATACAAAAACAAATTACCAAAATACTCATTTTGTGGATCAACCACTGTCTGTGATGTAGATTTTAATTTGTAATTGACCTGTCAATGGGACGACATTCTATTCTGAAACTGCGGTTGAGCGGGCACATGCTTGTCTGTGAGTGATGCTGTGGAGCGAGCAGGAAAACACGGAGCGGATAGCAGAATCAGTGGATCTTTAGCGGATCGATAACAGAACGTTTTTATGGGAATCCTCTGGAGGGTTAGGGAGGGGCACCTCAGCTGATGAGGGCAGAAGGGCAGTGGCTCTATCCACCGGGCCACCCCCCTGTGCACGGCCCTGAGCACTATGGTCAACTGTGTCGTTTTATTCAGTGCTTTATAAATAAATTTGAATTTGAATAACATAACAGTTACCAGATAGCATAGCTTGAGCACGTAGCATGGATGTTGTTGTGACTTAACGTTACCTTCAAAATTATGCAAATACTGAGAGATGTAATATTTAAACCCCTTCTCTCTCTTGCTCTGGGGAGCTGGAGAAAAATCACTAACCAGTCGATGAACATCATCGACTGTAATATTCGGCAAATGTCCAAGACATCTGGAGAAATATACATCCTCCACGTCATCCATCAGGCTACCGGAAACTAGACACCCCCTATCGGTTTTGCAGCCGGAAGTAGCATATGCTACACTGTAAAAAAAAATCTTAATTTTACAGGTAATTGTCTGTATTTTTTACCGTTCTTTTACAGAATTTTACCGTTTTGTCATTATACAGTGAATGTCTGTTATTTTACAGATATTTGCTGTAATTTAAAGGTCCACTATTAAATTTACAGGCAATTGCTTGTGTTTTGGTTTTACATAAATTTTCTGTATTTTTTAAAGAAATTTTCTGTATTTTTACAGAGTTATGTGTAATTTTTACATAAAATATTAAGTAATATTTTACAGATTATTTCTGTGAAATTAGAAAACAAAGAATAGAAGGTGTAGCTGCAGAAATCAGCAATTATTCAACATGTTTTCCTTGAAGACCATTAAGCATGTGGGGGTTAAAGTGAGTTTTAAGGTTAATAGTAGGCTATTTAGTAGGCCTATAGCCTACAGTAGGCAGGCCTATTGACTTATAGTCTTTTAATTGTCTTGCTCATTTTGATTCATCATTTGTGTAATTTTCCCCCTAATATCATGTATATTTTATGCATTTTATTAATATTTTAAAAAATCTGCGTTGCTGCACATTGCATGGCATTGTGTACGTGTGCGCGCGCGCTGCAGATTCAAATGATCCGCCACTTTTCCGTTGCTTAGTCCCGCCCACAACGGTTTGCTGGTCTGATGATGATCTGTCGTCAAGTTTGGATCTGTGTATCAAGCGCAAGCGAAGCGGGAGATTTGAATTCAGTAGCAGCTACTCTGAAGTGGATTGTGAGATCAACAGTGGGTCAAAGCAATCGTTTTCGTCAAGAGCAGCCGTGAGCAGGAGCGCTGAACACGAGTTATAGTCCGGTTGTCATTCAGTCTGTTCGGATATAACGCGCCTTTTTCATTGAGCCTGGTTCGTCACACCGGACATCATGCCAACCGATCCCTGAGGTAAGAGTCTCATCATACTAAGTTACATTTGCACTATATTTGATAACATTTTTCAGTTGACAGTTTGTTTACAAGCTAACATTAGCATTCTTAAATGATGTCATAACTGGCGTCGAGGACGGCAAAAACACTGAAAATGCAGCATGAGTCTTTAAATTTTCCAACTGTTTTAAGAAAGATTGTTGAACCCACATCTCAAATACCTAATACAAACGTAAGTAACGTTAGACTTGTTATTCATATCAAAGTCCGTTCAATTGTATAAAATCTTCGTTATAATGATGAGTCAGTAAATCAATATCTTAAATGGCGGGCATTTTAAAATAACGTTAACTTACTGTCTAGAAGCTGAAAACTCTTCTCTTAAAAATATCCTTGCTTTAATATAACGTTAGCGTTAGTGAAATTGTTTTTGGTGTATTTATTACCATTTTAATAACCACAGTTTTACTACAAATAGGCCTAACTGTTACCATATTTATTTTCTTTGTAACGTTAGTTAAACCACGTGGTCAATTTTCGTAATGGTGAGTAACGTTAACTCTACCGAGACCGTTAATAAATCAAATTCAGTAACTTAAACTAACAGCACATGAGACTAGAATATGAGCACAACATGATGAATTGCAATTCTGGCACCATCTGCTTGCCAATGCCAACACATAGGCCTAGCTGCTAGCTATATAATGCATAACGTTATGTGTATAATGATGCTTATAAATAAAATATATAGCATGTTTGTGTTCTGATAAAGAAATTAACTTATTTACAATTTGTAACTGATGCTGCTAAGTCACAGTAAATCATATAAAGTTACATTTACTTTCTATAAATGTAGCTAAAACCATATGCTCAAAACATAACTGTTAGCCTTTCCTGCTCAGCTTCCAGATCATAGTCAGTTCAGTTGAGTTTGTGCATTGTCCCATTAGAACATATTCTTACTTAGTAATACTGAGTTTTAAAAAATAATAATATTTTTTTATGATTTCAGGTCATCTGGAAAGCAGCTGATCATGGCAAACAAGGTAAGCAAAATTGTAATGGCTGAGTCTTCTGACATGATTGCACTAAAAATGGCATAAAAATAAGTATTTGTTTTATACTGTATATTTTCCCATGTGAATATTAATTTGATCCTTGTGGGGCCACTGTGGCTGCACAAGGTTTTGGTTTTGCTACAATAAGACCACGAGTTTTAGATTTCACCCATCTATTCTATTGTTTTATTGTGGGTTTTTTTTTTTTTTTTTTTTTTTTTTTTTTACTAGGCTCTGTCATTTAGAAACATGGCTTTTCCTATCACTGCTATCTTATTGACACATATCTCTACCTTTCATTCCAGCCAGATGATCTGATGGGAGCTGCTTGCATCTCAGCCTACCTGATGGACAACTCTTGCTGAACGAATGACCTTCAACTCAACCTTGCCAACCGCTTCTGGTTTCAGCCAAACCATCATTACTGTGTGATCCTGCTGATTTGCCTTATACAACATCAAACAGATCCGGCTCTTCCTATCGGAGCTACACAACTCCTTGTCTTGCTCTATCCAGACTGGGCTATTGTAATGCTCTCTTGGCAGGCCTTCCAGCAAGACCTAAACTCAATGCTTCAGATCTATGTGTCCTCCAGAAGCTTGTGTTTTGCAAGTGTGGTGCCATCATCCCGAAGAGACAAAATCACTTTCACTGACCTTTACCTGGACTGTTTCCTGCTGGTGGAATGACCAGCACAACTCAATACATTTTCAAGAAACTGCTAAAGATCCATCTTTTTCGTAAACACTTGACCCAATAATACTATCTTTGTTAAAAAAAAAAAAAAAAAAAAACTTGCTTTGTGTACTGTGCTAGACTAAACTGGGACTTGTCACTGCACCTGTTGCTCCTATTGTTCTCTTAATTGGTAAGTCACTTTGGATAAAATGTTATTGTATAAAATTAGTTCTATTAGAGTATAAAGGTATTCAGCAATGGCCTTTTAATGTGGATATTTTTACATGTTCTAAATTATATACTAAGCTTGTATTTCCTATCATTCACATATCTTGATGTTCAGTGTTTGTTTAATGACTAATACTGTAAATGTGCAGGTATTCTGTACTTATACATTTAGTTATTCAAAAAAGTTTTGGATTGTAAATTGGATTGAAAAAATAAAAATGAAAACTACCATAAATATACAAACTTTGTATTTTAATTTATGTACTTATTGCATTTTTATACATAACTTCATAGTTATTTTACACAGAAAAACTATATATTAAAAGAAAATTACTGTAGATTAAGACAGCATTATCATAAAAAAACTTTATAAAACCCTAAATTTACAGATTAACCTGAAAGTTAAATGTTTTTTTAATGTTATTTGACATAATATATACGTTTTTCCACGGTTAATTAAACCATTATCAACAGTAATATACTGTCATTTAATTAATTTTGACCGTAAAGTCAATTCTGTATTTTTACGGGTTTTGCCTGTAATTTTGTGAAATGGTTATTTGCTGTAATTTAACGGAATCCGTCTGGAAACTTTGCTGCCAGAGATTTACCGTTTTTTTACGGGATTTTTTTTTACAGTGTAACGTGCACATAGTCTATTGCAATTAGGTCCTGGATAAAACAATGAACATTAATGTTCTTACATTGTCTCACTCGGATAAATCTGGGAGGAGAGCTTGGCATTTTAATTTTCCACACACAAAATATGACAGAATGATCGCTTAAGCAGTCCGACATTACACCCGATTTAACTATTCTTTCAGGATTTAACATCTCTGTTCCCTTCTTCAGGGAACAGGGGTTACATTAGTTACCTAGATGTTCCCATATCAGTCTGTGACGTTTGACGTTGCGTTAGTGACTGAAGAATTGGGATTCCTAAGAAAAACGAGAAATAATAAATAATTCCATAATTGCTGCGCCTTCCCAATGCAAGGCGCAAGACGTGTAAGGCGTTTAATCCCCCCGCACCTGCTGGAGCGGAGGAAAGGACAGGGCTTTACGCGGAGAATGTCAATCACTGCTGTTCCTCTTACCCTATACAGTGAGACTATTGGATAACACATGGGGAAGCATGCCTATTCCAAAACGCGAATACTTTTTGTGCGAAAAAAATAAATAAAAAATATAATGACTTTATTCAACTATAAATTTTCTTCTGTGTGGTCCTATGAGTGAGTTGGCATAGTGTAACAGCGCAGCACTGGTTGTACGTCAGAACGTAAGCTCACTATTGGCCGACGCTGATCATGTGTGTGATGCATATGATGCTGGCCAATAGTGAGCCCACGTTCTGACGTACAACCTAGAAGCGCTGCGCTGTTACACTAGGTCAACTCACTCAGAGGCCCACACAGAAGAAAATGAAAATCTTTTGGAAAGGCTGCACAGTGTGCACAACACTCACTTAGGAAGCAACCACCACTGACGCACCATTACACTAACACTCCATACTGAACTTCTTTACAAACTAACGATGATTGCTGAGCAGAATCGGTTTAGAAACGCTCGGCTCCGAAGCAAAAGCTTAAATGAGTGAGTGTTGCACGCTTTCTTGTATACCCATGTCACGGGGAGTGGTTTGCGATGTAAATCTCACTTGCAATATACATTGGCTTGTTTTGTTAACCAACTCAAAGGTGATTTAGCTCTCGGGCTAGATCCCAATTCGTCAGTCAACATTGAACGTGACTGACTGATAGGGAACCAGTTGCGAAGGTTTCACACTGTGATGCTGAAACAGTGAAACTGAGCTGCATGACAGGTTTTACTGGCATGTATAGTGTGAAAAATGAAAATGGAAGACAACCATTGAGCGACCATGTGCAAGTGAGAAAATTGTCAATTTCACATCACCAATGAACATATAATTGTATTGGTTGTCATTATTCAGATTAAAACTTGTTTGATTTCTGCAGAGAAAAAATGCAGTCACCCAGGGGACACAGAAAATGGTGATTTTAAACTTACAGAGGGGTCTGAGTTTGTTTTTGGAGCAACAGTGGTGTATACTTGCAACAAAGGTTAAATTTGATTTATGCTTTTTATTCTAATGTATGAAATGTATACTATCCTTTTAACACTCTTGCACAGATGGGGATGCGGCTGCAACGGGCAACACAGAGGAGGGAAGTTACGGTGATGTTATTCACTTCTGTGTATCTAATGACAAAAAGATAGACGGAAGTAGTGACATTCACTGCACAGAGACGGACGAATTGAGTGACTCAGTTCCAAAGTGCAAAGGTTCATTACATTGTTACATTTTTTATTTGATTGTACCTTCTCCCAATGATCACAGATTTCTTATTTTTATTCTTATTTTACAATTTAACAATTCCTCTTTCCCTTGCTTTTCACACAGAGATAACATGCACAGCACCAGATATATCAAATGGTGAAGTTATTGAGAAAATGCAAGAATACCAGAAAGATGCCATATTAAAATACAGATGTTCACCAGGGTTCAAGCCTAGAGAGGGAATCCCCAAATGTGCTAATTTTGGCTGGACTCTGAACCCAGAATGTGATGGTAATACAGCATTATTTTACATAATAAACAAATCATATGGGAAATAATACTGACATCCTACTATCCATATTTCATTATGCAAAAAAACTGGCAACATAACTTGGAAAACATACAATGAAAAAAAAAATAGATTAACCACATTCAATATTGAACATTTAAAAACAAAATTGCAAATTAAGCTAAGTTTACATATAAATTAGTTAAATCTGGGTAATTTTAGTTTTTTAGTCCTCATTCATTAAATAAAATATTTGTTTGATCTTGTTGAGAAAATGGAATGAGATTATTTACTTGTCATGCTGTAGAAAGTGTGCAATTGATGTAGTTTTCTATGGTTTAATTAACGTTTTTTGTTTGATTGATTTTTTTATTTTATTTGGGAAAATCATGAGGTAACAACATGTGCTAAGCATTATCATTTGGTGACTACAAAATCAGCTACTTACTACTTACTAATAACTACTTTCTACTTGCTTGCTTAATTTTCAGATAATAGTTCAGCAAATATATCTAAAAGTTCTCAAAATAGAAAATGTGCCTCTAATAGGGACTTGTTCAAATTGTACTCTATTTATGATATTATGGAACTCTATTTTAGGATTTTTTAAAAATTTGTCAGAATAATTTGTTTCCTGCTAAAGATAAACATGCAAATCCAGTTTCACACATTTTTGATGCTTCATCTCTTCTTACCCTTACTTCTACATAATTATGTTTTGTACAGAAGTGACTTGTGAGCTTAATTCAACCACATTCGGAGTAAAAAAGATCAGGCCGGAGGGAAAAACTATTTTCAGAGCTGGAGAAAGAGTGGAGATCACCTGCGCTGAAACATACTGGGTTTTGTTTAGGCCTACAAAAGAAAACATCAAATCACTTACATGTGGAGAGAATGGGCAGTGGGATTATGAGCCTGTTTGTGAGGGTAAGATTATAGAGAAACACTTCTGCATTTATTGCTAAACCACATGTTCTTAAAATAATGTAAATCTTGTTTCAGAAATTAGATGTGAAGTTCCACGTGACCAGCATGTGTATAGCCCAGAATATTACTTCAGGGGAGATCTGAAATTGGGAGCAAAAAGATCTTACTATTGCATATCTGGATATGATCAAATGTCACCAGAGGCCACATGCACACGAGACGGATGGACACCAAACCCACTGTGTGCTGGTATGTGCTCATATTAATGTTACAGTTTATCTGAATTGCTAAAACACATTTGAACTCCTGAAACCATCACTCACTTTCTCGAAACCTTAAATACAACACCACATTTTCAAACCACGTCCATAGAACCTCTGACTCTACTGGCTAAATCAAACAATTGCTTCAAAGCCATTTTATCTGGGCTCAAGATCAAGCAATGCTTTCAGATCATACACATGAGTCAATATTATAAACACTGATCATTCATTAGACACTACATAAAACAAAAATGGAGAACACAGAATCCAAAGCGTGCAGTTACAGAAAAAAAAGTATATTGTAACTGTCACGGTTTGGGTTTTGTTTCATTAGGCTTGTTCGACTTGAACCGGCGCTGCACAGACCGATCGGTTTATGACATCAAAGTACCCGCGAGAGCAATTCAAAAGCATAAGGAGCCGTCTACTTTCTATTCGCTCTCGCGTTACTTTGATGTCATTCACCGATCGGTCTGCAGCGCCGGTTCAAGTCGAACAAGCCTTTTGTCTTGTCATGTGATTCCCTGTTTGTCATGTGATCCTGCCATGTGTCCTTGTCATTTGTTAATCGTCTGATTATTGTTCACAACTCTTCCTTGTCTGTGTATTTAAGCCCTCATGTTTGCCCTTTGTTTCATGTTGTTGTCCTTGTTTCTGTTTCATGCCTTGCCTTTGTTTTTGTGTTTGATTATGTTTAAGTTGCATTTGGGTTCTCAACCACCTTGCCTCCAGTGGATTGATTCGCAACAGTAACGAAGTAAACAAATTTTGCAAATTTTGCAATTACATAAAAAAGTATAATGGCAATTTACAAGGTGAATAAATTGTATACTCTATGCACTGCAAGTATAGTGTATTGAATGTCTGTATATTCAGCTCTTGCATACTGTGAAAATACAGTGACCCCAACTGCAAAAGCCAAAAAGGTTACAGTAAAAAACTCTAAATGAAAAGCATGTTACAGTGCATTCAAAACAGTTGTGCAACAGCAAAATCAAGGTCAGCGAGAGAGATTTGATTCTGCTTCATCATCACGTCTTCATGTTGGGTCCAGCCTGAGGACTTTGTCCACATCTCAGACAATGTCATCTCTGCGAGCAAAGAGAAAACCCCTAAAGCAGATCCAGCCTTGATAACATTCACTTTCTCCTCGTCCACCTCCTCTTATACATATATTCTTCCTCCTCTCCCTCTTATATTGTTTCCATCCATTGTTGCTATAAACATTCAGTGCAACATTTTGAGTCAATTTTGGCACTCTGGACTGACTTATGTACAGTTGGTTTGGTCACATCATTAGAAATCACAATTTTGAGTCGTGTGTAAACGGTGACAACTGTGTTGTAGTTTTGTTTAACTTTTGCACGGGTATGTTAGTTATAAATACGATAACTTTATCTTCTGATAGAGAAGGAATTTACAAGGACGGAGCAAAAATCAGCTGCTTGTCAAATGGAGAATGGCACGTCCCATTCCCTGATTGTGTAGTAAGTAAAGGTCACATGCCTAATTAGTAGTCGAGATTCATTAGCAGTGTTTGCAAGCATCAAAATTGCTCATATTAAAGTAAATGCTCAACTTTGGTGTGTAAATTGACTCTCTTGGCCAAGAACCAATGTCCTAGCAACCACCCAGACCAACCACTTAGCAACAGCAAGTCTAATTTATATCTATAGTTAATATATTATAAAGAAAAATCCAACCCAGGTCTCTTCAAAGAAAGTCATTTTTAAAGCATTTTTTAAAAATGACCACAAATTCTCATATTAATAAAAGGAATTACATTACAGTATTTCTGAATTGCTAAAACACATTTTTTGAATGTTTCTCTCGCTTTCTCAAAACCTTAAACGCATATCACCAAACTTAAGCTATACTGTCAAAACCTTTGACTTGTCTTGCTATATCAAACAATTGCTTCAGAACTATGTTATCTTTACCCCAAAACCAAACACTGTTTTCAGATGACACACACATCCAGCTAATGCATAAACACTACACAGCAGTCATTACACACTACAGAGATACATGCAAAACACTGCACTCAGGGCAGAGCAGGGGAGAAATTATATTTATTATGAAGTACTTGCACAATCCTGCACACATATAAATGTAGTCACAAACAAAATATGCAGCAGATCAAAAGCAAGCAATGTCTTGGAATCATTCTGCCTCAGCATCATGCCTCTGGGCATGGTCAGGCCACAGGACCTCATCAACGTCACAGGCAATCCTGTCCCTTGCTAAACAACGGGGAAAGAATCCTTTAGCATGCCGAATCCAACCTTGAATCGCTTCCAATCCAATGTTGTCACATGCTGCATCCATTGACTGAATGAGATTTTCCTGTGCATAAGGATTTCTGTCATAGACCTTCCACCTCCATGCAGAAAAAAATTATTCAATGGATTAAGGAAGGGCGAGTATGGTGGGAGGCACACATTTATGAAACGTGGGTTATTTTCAAACCACTCACGAATTCTAGGACCACGGTGAAAGTTCACATTGTCCCAGATTACCACATACATGGGAGGCTCTGCCTGCTCATCACCTCTCTGTTCACGTCTCAGTAGTGCTTCCTGTAGAGCATACAGAAATGTTATAAGATGGGCAGTGTTGTAAGGCCCTAAAGTCACATGGCGGTGAATAACCCCGTAGCTGCTGATGGCAGCACATATGGTCACGTTGCCACCCACGCTGCCCTGGCAACTCTACAATGGCACGTTGACCAATAATGTTGTGGCCTCTCCTTCTCCTCTTGGTGAGATTGAAGCCAGCTTCATCCAAGAATATGCACTCATGAGGCCTCTCCATGGAATCCAGTTGAAACATTCTCTATAGAAATGAACACAAATTTATTTTTGAAGTAACGTAAATGACATAGCATTCCAGACTTATGTATACAGCTATACACAGTACTCTACACAGTAAAGATGTATAGTAACTCAGTGCTGTATAATCTCTGGACATGATTACTTACTTGTACATATTGATATCGTAGCTCTTTTACCCTTTCAGAATTTCTCTCAAATGGTACTCTGTAGGCTTGTTTGAGACTTATCTGGTTGCGTTTCAGGACACGGTCAATTGTGGAGAGACTCACACTGTTGATTCCTTCAAAGTTCACGTTGTCTTCCTCAACTCGCTGTTGTATTTCACGCAGACGAATGAGATTATTTTGAAGGACCATATTGACAATAATGGTCTCCTGCTGTTGTGAGAACATACCTCTCCTTCCACCGGCATGTGGCAGTCTTTCAATTCTAGCAAATAAAACCTCTTGTTAGAATTGTACAGACAGGCCTAATGTATTGAAATGTCACCAAATATGTACAATACATAAAATACTATTAGTTTTACAGTAATACTGCAGGAAAAGGGCCAATTTTTAGAGATATGTTACTAGGGATGGGACGATACACTTAAACTCACGATACGATGCACCTCGATATGCCAGGGTCACGATACGATACGTCACGATATCAAAAAAGGGAAAAAAGAAAAAAATATTACTGTATAACAACAACTTATTTATTTTTGTTTCAGCTGCACACAGGGAAACACAAGGCCTAACTGGCCAAACACACACAACTGAAACGCGCTCACACACACACAACTGAAACGCGCTCACACACACACAACTGAAACGCGCTCACACACACACAACTGAAACGCGCTCACACACACACAACTGAAACGCGCTCACACACACACAACTGAAACGCGCTCACACACACACAACTGAAATGCTCACACACACACAACTGAAACGCGCTCACACACAACTGAAACGCGCTCACCGCTCACTCACACACACACACACAACTGAAACGCGCTCACACACACAACTGAAACGCGCTCACACACACAACTGAAACGCGCTCACCACACACACACAACTGAAATGCTCACACACACACAACTGAAACGCGCTCACACACACAACTGAAACGGGCTCACTCACACAATCTGTTTTGCACGCGGACTTGACGGAGGTAACGTAGAGTTGGTGAGTTACTCTATTGCCGTCTTTGTCTTTTTTAATGAGAAAGCCAAAATACTGCCAGACATATATGACTTGTATCCAGGCGGAGTGTCCTCAATTTTGACCTCATTTGACTCCATGGTCGGCTGTTTGGGGGCAAGGCAGTTGGTGCTAATGCTAATATTTGTTAGCTCGCTCTAGACTGCAGTGTTGTTGTTGCAGCGCTGTCTTGACGTGATGACGTACCGCAGCCGCACCGTTCCCCGGATATATATATTTTTTTTATTTAGTTTTACCCTGCTTGATCAGCAGATAGTGCTGCCAGCCTGTCACCATAGACTGTATGTCTTCCCCATATACATACACACATATAATACACTAAATTATTTATATACTACGCAAATCATGCAGCAGTGCCATCTATCTTTATTTCGCGATCCATTTTTTTCGACCTCGATGCGTTTCGTCACGTTTTGTATCGCGATATTTTGTCAAACGATATTTCGTCCCATCCCTAATATTAACTAAGTTAAAGACCTTGTTTGGTGAGTTTCTTCATCTCCTAGAGTGAACAAACTAACAGATTGGGGAAAATTAGAATTTGTTTTTTTGCTATGTTATGTGTTTGGATATGCTTTAGTGTTGATGCATCGACACCGAATGGTAAGGCATTTCTCTTTTAAATGAATAACATACAGAATGATAGCAATGATGTAATTTTCTAATTGTCTGGCAGGTTGCTTTGAGATCCCAGAGGTGGAGAATGCAGAAGTTTCTCAAAGCTCAAGGAAAGACAACTACTCTGATGGTGATCAACTTGACTACAATTGTAAACATGGCTATGCATCTCCACAAAAAATCACCTACATATGTAGTAATGATAAATGGACTAAATTGCGTGGTGCAAAATGTTCACGTAGGTATACAAAACACACACACACACACACAATTTAGAAATCAGTGGACTGCTCTAAAAATACTTTGTCTTGTATGCATTCAAAATAATCAGAGTAACTTATTATCATGTAATTTTGTTGGACTTCGAAAGCTGATTTCTCAGAACTTTGACTTGTATCTTTTGTTTCTGATTCACAATCAGTCAAACGCTGTGAGCTGCCTGAAGATATTCCAAATGGTCAATACACTATTGTGAGTGGTAGCAACTTTGTTTTTGGAACAACTATCAAGTATATCTGCAGAGATGGGTGAGTATGTAAGTTTGTATCTAGACAGATTTATATATAAAAAAATAAAAAAAAATCTTATAGATATGTTTGTCAAGCTACCAGATGATGAGTCGATCTGACACCAGAACATGTCGGGATGGTGGATGGGACAATCAATTACCTGCCTGTGAAGGTACTGAAAAAGAGAAATACACTTCAAAATTAAAGGTCAAAAGTGGGTTTTCATGGAAGAACCATTTTTGGTTCCCCAAAATACTTTTCAGTTAACAGTTCTTATAAAGAACCATTTTTTTCTTAGTGTGAAGATCATACGGCTGATGATTCACACGGCTTTACGACTCAATCATGCAGTGTTCCAACAGCATCAATCAATGCAGCTTCTCGATCCCTCTTCAGGGAACAAATATTACAGTCGTAACCAAGGTGTTTTCAGAGCCATAGAGAATCTTTTTCTATTAACGGTCATTTAAAAGTATCCATATATTCATATATTAATGCTTTTGCAAGCAACATTTAAAATGCACATTTGGCATATCAAACGAAATAACAGACCTTAGTCAGAAAAGACACCATATTGAATTTTTCAGAAGGTTTTTAAGGATAGACATACTCCATCTTTAACTCAAAACCGTATAACAAAAATGTAGTTGTTATGCTAAACCACTACTCAGTAGTACACAGTGAAAATCAGTAGTATAGTGAATCCAAAACACTGGGCCACATAAATTATAAATTATTCCCTGTGGATAAATATGTGATAAAATGTCTGCTTTCTCTAGAGGCAACGTGTCCTCTAAACACAACAGTGGAAGACTTAAAAATTTAGCAATTTCCTGATATTAAAGATCCCGTCGAACATGGAAAAACTTAAAAATTTTCATGCAACGGACAAGGGCTGATATTAAAAGTACCGAGAGAAATCACCTGTCAATCAAATGGAGAATGGAGCATCCCTTTCCCCAAGTGTGTAGATAAGGCCACAGAATGTAAAAGCCTTGGATTGGACAAAGATAGACCAATGATAGATCTGTTGTTCACATGGAGGATGCTTGATTTATCAGATCTTTCTGTTCTTTAGAGGTAATGTGTGTCGCAAACCTGACAGTAAACATGAGATCAGATGTCACTGAGGACGGACACCCGGGGCCTAAGGTTTCAGTCAGACCTGGACGCACAATAACTCTTTCATGTGTTGGGAAGGGATCGGAATTACTGGGACAGAGAAAAATCACCTGCTTGTCAACTGGAGAATGGGACGTCCCATTTCCTAAATGTGTAGGAGGTAAGGTTCACAGGTTTACTAGTCAAGTTTTTTTTAACAGTGTCTGTAAGCCTCATATTGCTCATATTAAAGTGCAAGGTCGCCGATTTTCATCCCGTTTTGTATTGTTACTACTGTATGTCTCTAGTATATGTAAATGGACAAGGCTCAAACTGGCAACCATTTTGGTCGCATTTGTCCCGGAAATTAAATCTGTGCGACCTCAACTTTTATTTGACAGCATTTGTACGATTGCAAATAATTGTTGTGGTGCAACCTTTTTTCTAGATACGTTTCATTGTTATTGTTGTTATTTAGGCAAAACAGACACGACATCTTTTTCACATATAAATACCGCTATGTGATCCCAAATAAACATCATTCAGCACACAAAAGTCCTGCCCAGAACTGGCCAATATTAACTAAGTTAAAGACCTTGTTTGGTGAGTTTTTTTTGTTGCTATGTTATGTGTTTGGATATGCTTTAGTGTTGATGCATCGACACCGAATGGTAAGGCATTTCTCTTTTAAATGAATAACATACAGAAATGATAGCAATGATGTAATCTTAATTTATTGGCAGGTTGCTTTGAGATCCCAGAGGTGGAGAATGCAGAAGTTTCTCAAAGATCAAGGAAAGACAACTACTCTGATGGTGATCAACTTGACTACGATTGCAAACGTGGCTATGCATCTCCACAAAAAATCACCTACATATGTAGTAATGATAAATGGACTAAATTGCGTGGTGCAAAATGTTCACGTAGGTATACAAGACACACAAACAAAGTTTAGAAATCAGTGGTCTGCTCTAAAAATACTTCTACTCTAGTTGTATGCATTCAAAATAATCAGAGTAACTTATTATCATGTAATTTTGTTGGACTTCGAAAGCTGATTTCTCAGAACTCCGAATTGTATCTTTTGTTTCTGATTCACAATCAGTCAAACGCTGTGAGCTGCCTGAAGATATTCCAAATGGTAAATACACTATTGTGAGTGGTAGCAACTTTGTTTTTGGAACAACCATCAAGTATATCTGCAGAGATGGGTGAGTATGTAAGTTTATATTTAGACAGATTTATAAAAAAAAAAAAAAAACATCTTATAGATATATTTGTCAAGCTACCAGATGATGAGTCGATTTGACACCAGAACATGTCGGGATGGTGGATGGGACAATCAATTACCAGCCTGTGAAGGTACTGAAAAAGTCAAATACACTTAAAAAATAAGGGTGAAAAGTGAGTTTTCATGGAAGAAACAATTTTGGTTCCCCAAAAGATCTTTCAGTGAACAGTTCTTATAGGAATAGTTCACTTTGAAATTACATTTTGGTATGTTTTAGCTTACCTCAAGGGCATCCAAGATGTAGGTGTTTTTGTTCCGCAGTAGTTTCAATTTTGATATTTTTAGGTCAAACCGTTCTTGTCTGACAGTCATATCATGCAGGTCTACGGTCACTGTCTCAAAGAGCATGCACAGAGTCAGGGCTGCCAACTCTCACGCATTGAGCGTGAGACTCACACAATTGGCCCTTTTCACACGCTCTCACGCCACACATCCATTTTCTCACGCAGAAAAAAATCGCGGAGCAAAGAGGACACTGACAACGACAGACAAGACAGAGCAGGTTACTTTGATAAAAAATAAATGATCAGCTCTCAGATTCTGTCAATTTTATTACGCAATTCAAACAATAATACCATTTTGGCACTTGTAAATGTGACGTGACATATCTCTGTAGCGCCTCAGTTCAAGCGGCACGTGACCCGAACAACTCTAACTTTTCTTTACTATTAGTAAATAAACCCGAACTTACCGAAACGTATGCCTCGGATCAATCAGTGTTTTTCAAAAGCGGGAAGAAGTCAATAAAACAGGTAAATGGTAAATGTAAATGGACTGCAAAACAGGTCGGCTAGAACAATGTCATAAGTTACAGTGCTCCCGTGCGCTATTCTGTCTATACTTTCTGTCGTGCCCTGGAGGACATGTCTGCTGCATTACTCCAAAACCAATCACTTAATGTATGGAGCTCAACCCAGCCATGCTATGCTATATGGGGAGGCTGCAGACCTGGAGCTGGTAGATATAGGACCCAAACAGTTTTACGCCCCTGGCAGTTTTACGCCCCTGTTGTTCCTGATGCGTCCAGTAGGGGGATATACTGCGAAATAACATCATTAAATCGACGCTAACACATTAATAACCCGTCCATAGACTTGACAATTTTGTGTTTTTTGTTCATTTAAATATAAACGCTACAGTGTAGATCTGCACGGATTAAAATAGAAAAATAGATGCAGATATTCAGTCGGTGTTCACTCTCTTCACTCAGCCTACAGAAGACTTGTTTTTGTGAATTGAAAAATTAAAAATACACATAGTTGGATCAACTACGTGTTATGACAAGTAATGATATGACCTAGGCTACTGCAATTAGGCCTATTCACCGTAGGTTTTTATATGGAGACTAATTGAAATATGTTGTTGTGAATTTATATAAAGTTACATTTAGATGTTAACCATATTTAGACCATTAGACCGTGTAATCATATGGATCCTCGATTTAATATCTGCTGTACTATTCTCTATTGGTCGTCATACAGCTACAAAACAGTGTCCTACATACGTGGTAAGATAAGTTTAAGCCAGATCGTCCTGAACTTTTAGGTAAATTCTGGGCAAGTTTCATCTGCATAAAGACAGAACCATCCAATGGCAAAACCTTTAAACTCAAAGGTTTCTAAAACAAATAATATCCTCGAGTCTGT
>JARPMJ010009502.1:0-26468 GCA_033366665.1 Phoxinus dragarum
GTTCGTCCGTGGGGATCTTCAGTCTCATCCGCTCCACTGTGGTGGTCTTCTGCTCCGCCGTGGGGATCTTCAGTCCCGTCCGCTTTGCTGTGGTGGTCTTCTGCTCCTCCGTGGGGATTTTCAGTCTTATATCCGCTACGCTGTGGTAGTTTTCTGCTCCTCCATGGGGATCTTCAGTCCCATCCGCTATGCTTTGGTGGTCTTCTGCTCCTTTGTGGGGATCTTCAGTCCCGTCCGCTTCGCTGTGGTGGACCCCCCATATGCCTGTGTTGGTCTTCTGCTCCTCTGTGAAGATTATTCAGTCCCGTCCGCTTTTCTGTGGTGGTCTTCTGCTCCTCCGTGGAGATCTTCAGTCCCATCTGCTTCGCTGTGGTGGTCTTCTGCTCCTCCGTGGGTATCTTCAGTCTTATCTGCTCTGCTGTGGTGGTCTTCTGCTCCTCCGTGCCGATCTTCAGTCCCATCTGCTTCCCTGTGGTGGTCTTCTGCTCCTCCGTGGGTATCTTCAGTGCCATCTGCTCTGCTGTGGTGGTCTTCTGCTCCTCCGTGGGTATCTTCAGTCCCATCCGCTTCGCTGTGGTGGTCTTCTGCTCCTCCGTGGGTATCTTCAGTCCCATCCCGCTTCGCTGTGGTGGTCTTCTGCTCCTCCGTGGGGATCTTCAGTCCCATCTGCTTCGCTGTGGTGGTCTTCTGCTCCTCCGTGGGGATCTTCAGTCCCATCTGCTTCGCTGTGGTGGTCTTCTGCTCCGCCGTTGGGATCTTCAGTCCCATCTGCTCTGCTGTGGTGGTCTTCTGCTCCTCCGTGGTTATCTTCAGTCTTATCTGCTCCACTGTGGTGGTGGTCTTCTGCTCCTCCGTGGGGATCTTCAGTCTTATCCTCTCTGCTGTGGTGATCTTCTGCTCCTCCATGGGTATCTTCAGTCTTATCTGCTCCACTGTGGTGGTCTTCTGCTCCTCCGTGGGGATCTTCAGTCCCATCTGCTTCGCTGTGGTGGTCTTCTGCTCCTCCGTGGGTATCTTCAGTCTTATCTGCTCCACTGTGGTGGTGGTCTTCTGCTCCTCCGTGGGGATCTTCAGTCTTATCCTCTCCGCTGTGGTGGTCTTCTGCTCCTCCATGGGGATCTTCAGTCCCATCTGCTCTGCTGTGGTGGTCTTCTGCTCCTCCGTGGGTATCTTCAGTCTTATCTGCTCTGCTGTGGTGGTCTTCTGCTCCGCCGTTGGGATCTTCAGTCCCGTCCGCTACGCTGTGGTGGTCTTCTGCTCCTCCGTGGGTATCTTCAGTCTTATCTGCTCTGCTGTGGTGGTCTTCTGCTCCGCCGTTGGGATCTTCAGTCCTGTCCGCTACGCTGTGGTGGTCTTCTGCTCCGCCGTAGGGATCTTCAGTCCCATCCGCTCCGCTGTGGTGGTCTTCTGCTCCTCCGTGGGGATCTTCAGTCCCATCTGCTTCGCTGTGGTGGTCTTCTGCTCCTCCGTGGGGATCTTCAATCTTATCCTCTATGCTGTGGTGATCTTCTGCTCCTCCGTGGGCATCTTCAGTCCCGTCTGCTACGCTGTGGTGGTCTTCTGCTCCGCCGTAGGGATCTTCAGTCCCATCCGCTCCGCTGTGGTGGTCTTCTGCTCCTCCGTGGGTATCTTCAGTCCCATCAAGTCAGTGACAGAGTGCAAGCATATTCGTCTAAAATGATTCTGTATTTTCAGCTTCAGAATCATGAATATTTGTATGGTGTCACCATTGTCCTGTGCATTGGATTACCAGCACAAGTTCAAACCTATTTATTTACACCCACAATGTAATATCAAATTTAGCATTTTAATCACCAGAACATTTTTTGTTAACCTTTTATCATATGTCTTGGAGTATGGCAATACTATCATATCGTGAGTTCAGAATCGTGATATGTATAGAATCGTGACATGAGGGTATCATTACACCACTAGTGTAACATGATCCTTCGTAAATAATTCTAATAGGCTGATTTGCAACATTTGTTTTGGGAAAACATGATACATCAGGATTCTTTGATGCATACAAATTTCAAAATAACAGCATTTATTTAGATTATAATTTTTTTAACATTATAAATGCCTTTAATGTCTCTTTTTATTAATTTAATGCTTCCTTGCTGAATAAAAGTATTCATTTATTTTAAAAACATCTTACCGACTTGTGATAGTGTGAACTGAAGTGTGTATGTGTTATTTACAATTTATTTTTTTAATTATAAGCTACTTATTTATTAAGTAGGCTAGCTAAATATGAAAATAATAAAAATCTGTATGTCCCCATTTAGCCGTACAAGTGTGGGTGTGAAAATAGAGCTGAACAAAAAATAAGCATGATGAATGGTCAAATTTCAAGGACAGCAATTTGTGTTGTTTTCAACCCAATGATGCAGCAGCAGGTTGTGTTGACATGTCTTTCACTGAAAACGTTATTTGAAAAGTCTCTACGAAAAAAACGTAGCCTATAGGTTATTTAACCCAACAGTTGGGTTATTAGGCTACTAAAAACTACCCAACGATAAAAATTACCCAATAATTTTTTTTAAATAACCCAACATATTGGCCCAATATGAGTAAACTAACGGGGTTGGGTTGAACAAATAACCCAACGTTTTTTTACTGTGACTTTTCTATAGACAGACTCAAAAGCCCAAAACATTTTTGATAAGAGGCCTGTCCTTGGTTGAACCATTGAGCTTTTATTCTTCTGAGAACGTCAAAGACCTCCTGATGCAGTTTGCCATCCGTGTACCTCTGAAATCCTCAAGGATGAAGCTCATACTAGCCGCCTGTGATTGATTGCCGTTGTCACACCTCCAGAGCTCCACACCCCGACGGATGTGTTTCATGCAGCAAGAAATCGCATCAGTGGAAACAATGGCAGTCCTCTGACTGAAATCAAAACTACAACGGGCAGCCACTACAACATCTTGTCCTTCATCTATTTTGGATTGTTACGGCTCACCGCCCAACAGATACACGGACTTCAGTAGATAAAGAGGTAAAATCACACAATCTGGCTGTGCAAATTACATCACATCTGCTTAGCGCGCCAGTGCACGTGAACTGTAATGTTTCATCAGTGACATGTATCGTGTGATAAATGCATAAATCACAAGGGTGCGATAGTGATACCAAATGTCATGCATATCACGCTTAGACATTTTCGAAATAATTAAATTCTAATATAAGCCTATTTGTTTCCTATCGTGTGATGCAGATGCAATTGGAAAACATTCAGTTCTTAATGTTTTGTGCATTTGTAAACAATTATACTAGCAGTTATGCCCCAACCTTCCTTCCACATATCCGCTGCTTTATATAAGAATTGTGTTGTGAATAACCCATGAATATCTCTCTGAATGCATTTGTTTGCTTTCTTTGTATGTGAATTTCTTCGTTTTTAGTCTTTCTATGTGAGATTGCCTTTTTTGTGTGACTGATATTTACACTAAATCGGTTCTGTAGAATTAGCTGCACCGATGAATTCCATCTTTTTTTCTAAAAAAGAATTTTTTTTCTTTAAAAAAAAATAGCACCCAATATCATCATTAGCGCTATTGTTGAATAGGAAACAGCTTGGATAATGTTTGTACGCATAAGCATTCGTGCTTAAATGATATGTCATATGTGTTCTAGAAATGCTGTAGCCTACATATTCTACTTTATAGCATGTAAACATTGCCTATATTGTGCCATGATCGAATAGGATTAGTAATGTAATAGTGTGGAATGAATATAAACAACAATTTCAGGGTCATCAACCATCTTTGCAACTAAACAGGTTAGACTAATTATAATAATAATGCATATTATTTTACTGTTAATATTATTATTATTATATTATTTATCATTGTGTTAAGTAAGTCAAGTCACCTTTATTTAGTACAGTTTGTTTCAAAATCAGATTTACAGTGATAACAGGAAAATGATGCATTTTGGCTGTTGTTCAGCTCAAGTCAGTTCAGTGTTGATTCAGTTCCATTGTAAAGATCATCAATTATTAAATTAGTTCATTTCATCTATAAAGCAGTTCTGCAACAAATGATGTCATCGCCCAGCTCAGTTCAGTTCTCATACAACAGTCAGTACAGTCAGATCAATATTATTGTTGAATATTAAGTGTCCCCAGCTATAAGCAAGCTAGAGGCGACAGCGGCAAGGAAACCGAACTCCATCAGGCGGCAGAATGGAGAGAAAAAAAAAATCTTGGGAGAAACCAGGCTCTGTCGGGGGACAAGTCCTCCTCTGGACAACGAACAACACGGTGTGATTAGGATTCTGTCCAAAGAAAAACAGAAATAACACAATAAAAAAATCTGTTTTTGGACACTTCAATACAATTATTCATTATCGACATTGGCCAGAAAAGCAACATTGGTCAATCTCTAGTTTCTAACACTTAAGTTGATGGCTTGTATGGGTGACAACATGGACACCAGGGTGAATTAACACATTGAGGTCTGAGAAACAGCATGACCAATACTTACGTGTGCAACTGATGGATTTAGATCAGTTGCTGCTAAACATTTGACTATTTACCAGGTTGAAAACACAGGTGTTGTTATTGTCAGCTCATAGTACAGAGCTTGCATGAAGTATACCAAAATATGGTTTATTTGTACACATACTGTATATCATAATATATTTATTCTGGTTCCATTTTTATTCCACTGGTCCATTATTATATATTTATATTTTTACATATTTATATCTCTTTCTACATAACACCATCCTGCATATTTCTATTACTTAATTCATGCTTCTGTCCTCAATGTCTCGCCTGTACCCATTATCTGTCCACACACCCAAAAATCTTTAACAATATATGCTGATAATTGACTATTATTACCAAAGTAGTGGATTGAATATGTAATGGAATTGCATGGGAGTTTTTAAATAGATTGTCACCAGTATTTATAGACCTGAATGAGAAAAACCCAATATATAACACTGTCCCTCTCAATTTCATAAATGGACATAGACAATGTATTTCATTAACCTTGTGTAACTGTGTCCTGCTATGTGTCTTTTCTAGGGCAATGGAGGTGTCAGATGATGACATGAAACATATGATGAATTTTTGGAATTTACGTCCCCCTTTATATCTGCACTATCCTTAGCAAAGAACTACCCAGAGTAACCATGGCAACAGCAGCATCCTCCGAGTGAGCATCATTCCCTCTTTCATCTCTAAACACGATGATTGTGGTTTGTAGATGCTCACCATATTGCTCATTTTGTGCTGCTCACAGATTGCTCTGCAGATGTAGATGTTCATGGAAAAAAGTAATTATTACAAAATTGTTTTAACTATGTCTGAGGCATACCAATTGAATGTGCCTGTAATCGTTTTATTGATTATGCAGTTTTCAACTGGTGTGAGAAAAATGTCCATTGCTGAAATCCTATCACAGATAACCTCGTTGCTCTTAAAGGGATAGCACCCAAAAATTAGCATTCTGCCATCAGTTACTCACTTTAATGCTGTTTCAAAAAGTGAAGCACAAAAGAATATATTTTTAAACATCTTTTAGCTGATTTTGTTTATGTAACGAAGGTTCATTTGTAATATTTTACCTAGTAGCTTTTTAGTTTTTCAAAATCCTAAGACCTGTGCAAAAGTTTGAGGTCGGTAAGATTTTTTCAAATATTTTTGAAAGTCTCTTCTACTCCCCAAGACTGCATGAATCGTCAAAGGTCAAAAATACAGTAAAAACAGTAATATTGTGAAATATCATTACAATTTAAAATTACTATTTTGTAATATATTTTAAAATGTAATTTATTCCGGTGATGGCAAAGTTGAATTTTCAGCTTGTGTTTGTGGAACCTTTTTTTTTTTTTTCAGAAACTGATTTCTTTTGAATTCAGATTTCTTTTGAAACATGAATTTTACAAATAAATCTTTATTTACCGTCACTCTTGATCAATTGAATGTGTCCTTGCTGAAAAGGGCCATTCACACCAAAGATGATAACTATAACAACAACTACCACTATAAAGTTTTAATACTTGTTCTAATTCTATAAGAATAGTCCACACCAAAGCGATAGTGAAACAAAGGAACAATATTATAGGAATCACTGTTTATTTCCAGCTGAAGAACGATAAAAACCAACAAAGAGCCAAATAGAATCCAAACACTTTAAAGCAGCACATACTATAGTTGTATATATATATGTGTGTGTGTGTGTGTGTGTGTACACATACATACACACACACACACACACACAATGTATATTAGTGCTGTCAATCGATTTTGATATTATAGATATGTTTTCTGTAATTAATCGCACATAACATTAAAGTTTTTAATATATTTGTATATTGTAATAATTTCACATTTAATCTCCAAATGAATGTAGAAACAACATAAAGACAGTAGCCTATTTTAAATATTTGTTTAAATTAATGGCATCTTTTTACGAAAGAAGGCCATTATCACAGACACCTATACTGCTACTATGATATCTCTATGTAATCGTAATTAATCGTATCCAAAATAAAAGTTTGTGGTTACATAATATATGTGTGTGTGTACTGTGTATAATTATTTTGTAGATGTAAATACACACATATGCATGTATATATATTTAAGAAGTATTTGCATGTATTTACTGTATATTTATTCATCATTTATATTATATATAAATAAATAAAAAATCTTAAATATACACATGTACAAGAACACACACATATATTATGTAAACACAAACTTTTATTTTGGATAATTTGGCGATTAATCGTTGCCCAGCAATATACAGGTATACAAGTAAAAGTATACAAACTTTATGTTAGATTTGATTAATCACGATTAATCGATTTGACAGCATTAATAACTTTAGTAGGTAGTGTAAGTTTGTATTGTTATTAATATACCTCACACTTTTGGTCTTCTGTTGCAGGTAATGTTTTACAGCGTCTTCAGTGTGGAGAGTAATTCTCTTAACGGGAGCTCACATAACCATGGCAGTGGTTTAGCTATGACTTTCCAGGCTTGAATGGATGATACCCGGTAACAGCTGCCATGTTCGCCTGTAATGGCAGCTCACTGGAGGGGTGTGGCCTTCTTGAACCAATAGAAACTGAGACGCAAGAGGCTGATACTGCCCTCATGCCCACCACTCTCAGGGTGGCACTGGCTGCCATCATGATCTTCATGATCACCATCGGTTTCCTCGGCAATGCCATTGTGTGTCTGATAGTGTATCAGAAACCGGCCATGCGATCAGCGATTAATCTGCTCCTGGCCACGCTGGCCTTCTCCGACATCATGCTGTCGTTGCTATGCATGCCATTCACCGCCGTCACTCTCGCGACTACGGACTGGAGCTTCGGAGTGGGATTCTGCCGCGTGTCAGTCATGTTGTACTGGTTATTTGTTCTGGAAGGTGTGTCCATCCTTCTGATCATCAGCGTCGATCGCTTCCTCATTATAGTTCAGCGGCAGGACAAGCTAACGCCGCATCGGGCGAAAATTCTCATTACCGCGTCATGGGCTCTGTCGCTCTGCGTGTCCCTACCGTCCGTGATCGGCTGGAGGACGGCCGGGATCGGCGCACAGGTGCCGCAATGCATTCTGGGATATAGCGAATCGCTGGCGGACCGGGGTTACACGGTTCTGCTAGCCGTCGCGGTGTTCTTCGTGCCATTCGGTGTGATGTTGTATTCCTACCTGTGTATTCTCAACACGGTGCGGCGCAACGCGCTGCGCATTCACAATCACACCAGCGAAGGCAGTGTCGCCATCAACCATGTCAACAAGTTGGGTTTAACCGGTCTTCAGCGACCACAAGTCAACGTGGACATGAGTTTCAAAACCAGGGCCTTCACCACCATCCTCATCCTTTTCATCGGCTTCTCCGTGTGTTGGTTGCCACATACGGTGGTGAGCCTGCTGGCGGTGTTCAGTAGACGCTTCTATCTCAGCCCGGCGTTTTACCCCGTCAGCATCGGGGCGCTGTGGTTGAGTTACCTAAAAGCGGTTTTCAACCCTGTGATATATTGCTGGAGAATCCGAAAGTTTCGTGAGGCCTGTCTGGAGTTTATGCCCAAGACTTGTCACCTCTGTCCCAAGATTCCCGGACGAAGTCGTAGGCGTATAAGACCCAGCAACATCTATGTGTGCAGCAGCGAGACCCAGTCTTCAGTCTAGCATTCGCACCAAAGTATGTTTAAAATTGACAAGCCAAGAATGAAAGATGATGTTTAGATTTGACACACTTGGTTTCAAGGGACTGTGTCCTTGAAATCCCGTGGAGATAAGAACGCTTATGAATTGAGTACTTGATAAATACCTCCTGCAGTGATGAAGGGAATGCATTAGCTGTCTGAAATTCATCAAAGCATCATTCTTATATATTCCTGAACTGGGTCCTGAACTGAATTTCTTTTTATTTCAGTTGGAAAAGATTTTACAGGTTGGCAAATAAAGTATCTAAACTGGTGATTTACTGAACATGTTTGGTAGAATTTTTTCATGCTTAGGTGAGGGAGTTTTGTTTTTGTTCATTATTTACATTCACATTTTGTAATGCCCAAAGTGAAACTGCATCCATGCTAAAAAAACAAAACAAAAAAAAACTCTAAAACCAGACTAAGTTGATTGGCTGGTCTTCCAGCCGGGTCATAGCTGGTTTAGAAGGCTTGTTTTAGAGGGGTTTTGGCCAATTCTCAAGAAGGCCAGGCTGGAAGACCAGCTTTACCAGCTTAAACCAGCTACATCTAGCTTAAAACTACCTTAAACCAATGCCATTTTCACATGTTCTACCAGTTTGACCTGAAGAATTTAGCTTTTGCTTATACATATCGATACTGAAATATTAAAGGAACCGTATGTAAGAAATGTATTTCAATTAATCATAAAATGGCCCTGATATGTCAGTAGACATTAAGAAATCATGTTAATTTCAAATACTTATATCACTGACAACAGTAGTCCGGCCAGGATATTGTCATTTAAAAGTGAAGTTGCAGCCCTCAACTGATGTTGATGTTGTCATCTCCACCTATCTACCAATCACGAAGTCAGTAGTTTTTCGGCATCCGGGTTGCCAGCTCTGCTCTAGTCTTGCCATTGGAAGCTCCTTGCAGCAGCCTACGTTCCTATCTGGCAACCTCGAGTCAGGGGGAGGGGGAGGGGGAGGGGATACACCGCTCTACAGTAATTTGAAAGTGATTGCAGTACTAGTTTTGGCCACCACCTTAAATACGGTTCCTTAAATATTAAATTCTCCTTTTCTGCAGTATCAATACACCGCTACCAGCTGTTAGGGGCGGACTGGCCATCTGGCAGACCGGGCACTTTACCGGGGCGATATGCTTTTCGGGCCGATACATCTCATACTTAAAAAAAAAAAGTGTCTGAACGGCCCATAAAACTTGTACATCAGCAGCCCGTACGTTTTTGTTTTGCTTAACTGGCGGCGCTGGGGTCTTTGTGCCGGGGTAATGCATTGGTAAAAAAAAAAAAAATCAATGGTCAAAAAAGTCAATGCACAACATTTTCGCCCCCCTAGACGGACAGAGGTCCACCCACCACAGTTTTACTAAAAATCATGTGGGAAACACTGCTATTGCTATACCAATGCAGCTTATCTTGTTTTAGGATTCATCACTGTGGAGCATAGTTCAATTGTATTAATAAATTACAATTTTGGAGCTATTTCCTCTGTTAACTCTCACTCATTCCTACTCACTCATTGCATGGCTTTAGTAGTTTTAAGGAATGGGAGTTTATATACATATTCAAGGGCATAGATGGGTGGTGTTTATGATCATATGTAGTGCCACATGAACATGCCAGGGCCGATTTTTTTGTCCCAGTTTAGCCCTGCCAGCTGTACATTCTCTCTCTTCTCTCTGACGGTGAATTGACACAAACCTGTCTCATCTCATTCGCTCCCGTTGAATAGTGTTGATGATACAGGTCCTGAATTTCAGCACGAGGGTTGCAGGTATTTTGCATTATTCTACTCATCTACTCATTCCCGCAGGTTTTGAGCGCACACCATTGATATATAAGTGGCTTATATAAGCTCTTTTTTTTGTGACTTATTGCTCTTAAACAGTCAAACACAAAAAATTAAGTCAGAATGCCCTTGGTGAGTATCCAGGTGAACACAGTCAGTTTTGAAATGTAAATAGTTGAAAAACATATCGCATGTGGTGTAACAGTATAGGATCTGTGCATATAAGCTCTTAAAGTGACAGAAATGCAGATTGTCTTTCTGTATCAGTAATTTGGGAACTATGCCTATATTAAAGCCAATACTCAATACTGAAAATGAAAAAAGTGGTTGACAAGGCTGACATCAATGTCAAAAGAGCAGAGTTGCAGTTGGCTGATATAATGTAAACCGACACAATTACACAATAAATTAAATGTTTATTCAAACAAGTGGACATGGTTACCAGCCAGTGCTAATCATTTGTAAATGGCTAAATATTGGCCTGTTAATTTTCTGGCCAGTCATTGATATAGGTATAATTTATTTCAGAGCTGTAAATCCATGTGTAAATATTATATAACGTCGTCAGGTTAGTCAAAGTGTGTCAATTCTGTTTGAAAAAGAAGTACAATTGCCCTAGCACACTGTAGATGGCAGTAATGGTCATGTGATGTTAAACGTCTCTCGCATAAGCGCAGAACAAGAAAGCTTTTTCCTGTGCTTCCGGAAATGGACTGAGAAATATGGCGTCGCACAGGGGGGACAGAACGAGAAACCCTACATCAAATGCTGGAGATGTTTCCAAAATCGACCTTCTGCTTCACCCAGAGCTCCTTTCTCAAGAGTTCATTCAGCTCATGTTACATGAGGTGAGACTCGGAGCCACAAGAAACCAGTCGGGTTACTGTAGGCCACATCGCATAACCTGCTTGTTCCTTATATGACAATAATAATTATAATAGTTGGGTTGTTTTTGTTCCGTTCGTCTTTTCTGTATAGTATAAATTTACCAGACAGTAAATATACCTGAAATCTGAAGAATGAATACATCAACAGTCATTAAACAGCAGCAAACGAGTCATGCCTGCGTTGTGTTTTAGAGGAAGATAGCAGTGGGTGATCATGAGGACCGCGACCGGCTGACAGGTCTGTACCTGCGACATGTGCTTCCTCTCCCGCAGAGAGATCTGCCCAGCAGCCGCTGGGGGAGGAGGATGGAGAGGAGCAGAGCGCACAGGTACTGTAGTCTCTCACACACACACAGGTTATGATGCTGTCCCGCCTCTCCCGCTATTAATGCACTTGCATGAAAAGAATGATGTGTGCGCGTTCACTTAACCGTTAAAGCGTGTGCGCGCTTCAGATGATCAATACAATCAATCTCAGTTTTTGCAGGGTTGGATGTCTTTTATCATTTATTATTGTTATCATCATCATCATCATTTATTATAATTTTAGTTGTACAGAAGGAACACAAGCAGTTTCACAGATGAGTGATCAGTTTACAGTGTTGCCCTGGACACCAATTATTATTCTAAAAATATTTAGCTTTGTAATAATCACATACTCTTCCTCTTTTCTTAAATTCTTCATGAAATCAAAATGGTCAATTATTTTTTTAATGGAAGTTTGCAGTATGTATAAGCAATTTAACCATCTACATCATTTATTTATTTATTTATATATTATTCTTGTGCCCTCGTAATCTTCAATCAAATTTAATCAGATTTAATCATTTTCTGATGATGTGTTTGTTGGCGTGAGGGCGGGATCAACCTGTCACTCACATGACATCAGCAATTGCAAACCACAACCATCCAATCAATTCCCCATGGACAAAATGATAGTCCCGTCCTACAGTTTTTTGTTTTTTTTTGCTCGAGAATCCGTTTCAATTGGATAGACGTCACAATAGGGAAGAAAAGACTATCACAACTTCGGTTTCATGTATACTTTAAACTTGCTTCACATCTGGTTTGATGACATTTGGTGGCAAAACTCGTTTACCGTACGTAATTTTGAACAAATCTTAATACAAACTCTGAAAATGTAAACTAAATAAAAAAAATATTTGAGAGGACCAGCAGCAGGGAAGTTTTTTGTGTGTGTGTGTGTGAATACTATACAATTTTTTTTTTAGTTCACAGAAAGTAGTCATACGGCTGTTACGTGTATGTAACTGCATTAAAATATCCAACGTGTTTTCTCTCATATTGTAACTCTGTTTTGTTTCAGTTCAAGCACCGACAGTGGCAGGAAGAGGCCGCTGATTGTGTTTGATGGCAGCTCTACTAACACTGGCGGTGTGAAGCTGAAGAAAGCTGATACTACAGCAGCACCTGTCACCACAGACCGAATAAAGCCGCCCGTTTCCAGCGCCAGTCTCACAAACCCCATACGCAAGCTCACTGGGACCTCTACAAACTGCTCTTCCTCAAATTCCGCTAACAGGACGCCAGTGTCATCGCCGGGGGCCAGCAGTCCCAAAAGCCCCTGTAACCACTCGAACACTGCCAACCCCTCGCTACATTCAAACAACACCACGTCTAAACTAAAGCGCTCGTCCCCCAGCGACGGAGAACACGACACTGCTGTGAGTATGACACTGACACCATGGAGATCTGTGATGTTGGTGTAAGAGTGAGATTTGGTTGCGAATTGTCTTGACAGTAAGTGTGAATTAAAATGTTCTGATTTATTTGTATTTGTTTGTGGCAGAAGGACATCAAGTCACCTGATTCAAAGAAAAAGATTCAACATGTCACATGGCCATAATCTCTGATGTCGTCTATGTGTTGGCCAAGAAAGACACTCCTGATGGGACACATGAATTTTAAAGATGGGTTCTTGTCACACACCTCAAGTTGTCACTCTTTACTTACCAGCCTCAGGAAAAGTGACTTGTGCAATGTGCCCCTCCGGTTCATTTCACACCAGGAAATGCTTTGGCTTTCGACTATATGGAGTGGTGAAGGACCTGACACATTCCTAGCAGTTTTATGTTGGACTGCTCCGATTTTCCCTTTAGAAATCTGTCCTGCAATTAATCAACTTTTCATTGCATGTGAATCATGTTGACGGCAAACCCACCGAGAGGAAATAGACGGACATGCTCTTGGTGTGTTTTAGAGATGTCTGCTGTGTTTTACTGACAGGAATATACTGAGGAACTTTGAAGAAATCGCTCTTTTCTCCAATAAGATGTTTTACAAGTTGATCTGTGATTTAGATCGGAATAGGCCCATCCAAGTTAGGCCAATATCAAATAAATCCCTTGATGGTTTTGTATTTATAGCCCCTATAGGGTCAAAATGCAGTTGTGATGTGTGTTGCATCATGTATTGATGTATTTAAGTGAGAAGGTTGAAGGGTGTTTCACATGCCAGTGTTTTAGTGAAGGTTTTTCTAGGCATTATGAATTGAGTTTTTTTATTGAACTGCATGGAAAGTTCCTCACTGACAACAAGCCTGACAAAATAAACGGCTGAGAGTGTTGATCATGGTGTGTTTTTTTTATACTAACACTTCAGTCAATCCTAAGTACACTGCCGAAGTCCATGAAATAAAAGTTAATTAAATATTAATGGTGTTTGAATTTCATTCCATTCATAGGTCTGCTTTGTTACGGGTACAGTACTGTTGAAAAGTTTTTATTTTCTATTTTCTCTGCCCTGATCTGGAAAGCAAGCAGCTCATTTGCATTTAAAGATACATGCACAAAAAAAGCATGCTTTTCCTTCCACTCAAAAATGGGCATTTACAACAAGATATAATGCATATTGGCTATTTTGAGCTGAAACTTCACAGACACATTCTGGGAACATCTTGTAATTGTAAGTGGAATAATAGGTCCTGTTTAATATAAAAGTGAACAATGATGGAGACAGCAAAGGTTATAATGAGGTTAACGGCCTTTTCACCATTAGTTTGTTCTCTGTAGTTTATATCCAGTTAGAGATCAGAGGACTTCTACTTTGTTCTTTCGTTCTTGTCAGCTCACACTATCTCGCTCATTCTCTCTCTATTAAACTTTCAAACACCCCACTGCCTGTTATTGGAGATGCTTATTTTCCAAGCAGTTGCATCTCTGGTTTTTGTCCCAGTGGAGTCATTGAAATCCCAGAGCTTAGCTTCTCTCCTTCCCCACTGTTTGAGAGTTTTCCTGAATAAACAACTCCCACCATTACAAAATGCACTATACCTGTCAAAAGTTTGGACACGTCTACTTATAGTTTTATATTACTTTTACTCTAAAATGTTGAAAATAGTAGTCATCAGGGGCCTCATTTATAAAGCTTGCGTACGCACAAAACGGGGCTGAAAACATGCGTACGCCAGTTCCTGCGCAAAAGGTGGGATTTATAAAGAAAAACTTGACGTGAAAATATGCGCACCGCCACGCAAACTCTGACCCTTGCGTACGTACATTTTGGAGACAGAGCAGTTTGGCGACACCGATGGTGAGCTGGAGTTAAATGTCCTTTTGGTCACTTTTAGACAGAAAATCTAAATAAAATTATACATATACAGAAAGATAATAGCTACAAATATAATTTCACTCACCAAGCCTATCAATTGAAGGAAATATCCACACCTTAAATGTCCGCGCAGCGAGCGCGTTGGGCCGTTAGTGAAATTGACGCATATCTAACGGCAGATGAAGTAAAACTGAAATCTTCATTATGAGTCCTAATCATAAATAGGCTACAGTGCATGTTCACATTCACAATAACAGTTTAAATAACATATAATTTAAACTATGTTTTATAAACATTTAGATTAAATATGCTCATTAATGGAGTTAGGCTAAACACTTAAACTTCATGACATTTACTGAAAAGCTAAAAATATATATAGCCTATTCAATGAATAGCCTTTACATATTTGTTGTGCATGCGATGCTTTTTAACTCTTTTCATTTGGCATGCTGTGTTTTAATGTTTTAACTAGGCTACAGAGATAATGCTTATCATGATAATAGCAGATTGTGCAAATATAATGCACAACAAGGTCTATCTGTTTCCATTACAAATATAAATCAATTAAAAATACTATTTGGCCAGTGGAAAAGATTGAGAAAAACTTTCTCTGAAATGCATTGTACACTATTTGATTTATTTATTCAAAAACAAGGCAAGGATAGGCTACTACCGGTAAATTATTTGTATTAATGTAATGTGACGGCACATCCGTATTTCATATTTTCCTAATGTCTTGTACCGTTAAACATGTTATCACGTGGATGAATAATCATATGCAAATGATATGCAGATGAGGATATGCATAGTAAAACTAGGCGTTGTAAGCTCCATATATGGTTATTTCGGGGAGGAGACGCATGTGTGCACAATCTTCCGCTGAGTGGGATTTATAAAGTGAATTCTGCGCAGGTTCTGGCGTACGCACGGTTTTATAAGTCTGAATATTTTTTTGCGTACGCCATTTTTGGCTTTTGGGCGCACGTACACTTTTAGTAAGGATCCTACGCACAGTTTTATAAATGAGGCCCCAGGGGCCTCATTTATAACCGTTGCGTACGCACAAAACAGGCCCTGAAAGAGGCGTACGCCATTTCTGACGCATAAGTTGTGATTTATAAAAACAAACTTGACGGGAAAATGTGCGCACCTGCACGCAAACTCTGACCCATGCGTACGAACGTTTTGGAGACGGAGCAGTTTGGCGACACCGATGGTGAGCTGGAGTTAAATGTCTTTTGGGTCACTTTTAGACAGAAAATCGAAATAAATGTATGCATATACAGAAAGATAATATAATTTCACTCACCAAGCCTATCACTTGAAGCAAATATCCACACCTTAAATGTCCGCGCAGCGAGCGCGTTGGGCCGTTTAGTGAAACTGACGCATATCTAACGGCAGATGAAGTAAAACTGTAAATCTTCATTATGAGTCCTAATCATAAATAGGCTACAGTGCGTGTTCACAATAACAGTTTAAATAAAATAATGATTTAAACTATGTTTTACTTCTGATATAAACATTTAGATTAAATATGCCATTCTCATTAATGGAGTTAAACACTTAAACTTGACATTTACTGAAAAGTTAATATATATATATATTCAATAAATAGCCTATAAATATTTGTTGTGGATGCAATGCTTTTGAACACTTTTCCTTTGGCATGCTGTGTTTTAATGTTTTAACTACAGAGATAATTGCTTATCATGATAATAGATTGTGCAAATATAATGCACAACAAGGTCGATCTGTTTCCATTACAAATATAAATCAATTAAAAATACTATTTGGTCAGTGGAATGTAGGCTAATGTAATGTGACGGCACATCCGTATTTCATATTTTCCTAATGTCTTGTACCGTTAAACATGTTATCACGTGGATGAATAATCACATGCAAATGATATGCAGATGAGGATATGCATAGTAAAACGAGGCGTTGTAAGCTCCATATATGGTTATTTCGGGGAGGAGACGCACGTGCGCACAATCTTCCGCTGAGTGGGATTTATAAAGTGAATTCTGCGCAGGTTCTGGCGTACGCACGGGTTTAAGTCTGAATATTTTTTTGCGTACGCCATTTTTGGCTTTTGGGCGCACGTACACTTTTAGTAAGGATCCTACGCACAGTTTTATAAATGAGGCCCCAGAACTATAAAATAATACAAATGTGTGAATTAATGGCTTCTGGGTCACCCTTTTCTAGATTCCAAAACCAGATCTACTCTTACTCGGCCCACTTCATGAGGTGCATCCTGGGATGCGTTTACATTGGAAATTGAAGGAGTTTCCATGTATACTGGAAACTTGTTGACTAGATTTCCTTCACTATCAACTCAAACTCCAAGAGATGCATACCTAGTAGGCATACAGTAATTTGCATAATTTGTCTGCAAAACTAATTTCAAGCATTTAATCATAAACCTTTACTTCGAAAGCTTCATACCACGACTGACAAACTGATTGCATGATCATTGTTAAACACTAGGTGGCCCTATTGTCTTATATTTGCTTGCTAGTCTTCATTCGTGAGAAAAACACAACACATTTTTTAGTAAGCTTTATTGATTTTTCATTACTATTTATATTTCATGTATTACTGTTAGATACACAAAAGGGCCAAAATTATTTTTTTTGCAAGTTAAGACATGGGTTATGCAAAACATCCGATAATAATGCATACTATTTTTATTATTCAATTTAATCTTTAGAACTAATTCTTTCTTCAGTCTTCAAGTTAAAGCAAACTCAAATAACTCTCTTGAAATAAAGAAAATCGGTCTCTTGTTAATCTATTATAATCTTTGCTTTACTATGTTTCCACGGAGTACATAAATCTATTCATTGTTTAATTTTAAGCGTTGTGGATGCTTGGTTGTTTTCTCCATGCACGCTTTCAGATGTCTTTTCCACACTCGGGACACAGGATGTCATCTCTCTCGGTGAGGAAACCTCTGCCCACCAGAGACACTGAGCACTTCTTGCAGTTGAAACAGTCGTTGTGCCACTGGCGTTCCTCAAAGGAGATGTACTTGCTTCCTCCAAGTCCTGCGTGCGATGACAAACATGTTATGAGCACTAGCAACAAGCAGATGAAGCTGTGTTCCAGAGAAGTTCATGGAAAGCCGGTAGATTTGAGCTCTTTCAAACAGGGTTGAGCAAAATTCAGAATTTAAGAAGTGCCTCCAATTCAGTTTTTTTTTTTTTAATTTTAATTGACCATGTGCCACAGGATGTTGAATGGGAAGAACAAGGTGAGGAATTTATAGTGAGTTTTGCAACTTTGGGGAACATTCTGGTCCAGTTAATGCATTGAATATTGAGAAATAGGCCCATTCAAATGGTTTGGCCAATATCAAATAATAGATAGTTGATGACCCTTGATGGTTTTATATGTATAGCCCCACATAGGGTCAAAATGCAGTTGTGATGTGTGTTGCATTGTGCATTGATGTATTTAAGTGAGAAAGCAAAATGAAGGGTGTTTTAGTAAATGTTTTCTAAGCATTATGAATTTAGTTTTTTATTGAACTGCATGGAAAGTGACAACAAGCCTGATGAAATAAACGGCTGAGAGTGTTGATCATTGTACTTTTTTTGAAAGTTTATTTTTTGATAAGTCAGGAATGAGGCATGATGAAATGATTTTAGTACCATAAGAGTACTACGTTTATATTATACTCTACATAATCATATAAATTAAACGTTTGGTGGCACTTCAAAATCATCAATGTTTCTGTAAATACCTCATTTTGTTTTATGGTGACATGTTTGAGTAATTTAGAAAGAAAATTAAGTTTGTTATTAAAAATAACAATTAATAATAATTAATACTTTTTTTAGTTTTTTTTTGTACATTTATGTATCCTGTATACCAGTATTATTTTAGTATTACTTATGTAATATTATAGTATTTATTAATATTTTACTAGCTTTTATTGTTATATGAGTTTTCAGTTTTTCATTTCATTTTTAGTTTAAGTTTAAATAATGTGTTTATGTGCAATTTTGCCAAAAAATGTATGTTTATTCATTTTTTAAATAGTTCTTTTTAGCTTTAATTTAATTTGATTTCAGTTTAATCTTAGTATTTCAGCTCAAACTTATTTTGTTTCAGTTAGTTATCAAAGAAACATTAAAAAAAGTTAGAAATTTCTAAAGGGATCATGACATAAGATTAATCAAATCTGCCTTGATCTTTTGACATATAAGAGGCCTTTGAACCATTAAAACATCCTGCAAGTTTCATAGCTTAAAACCTCATTATAAACAAAACATTTATTCATTCAAGCTCCAAAAATGGCTGGTTTGGATATTGTGGGATCTGTGACATCACATGCGCAAATATATTTGTCCGAAACCACGCACTGTCTGAGTAGGTACAACATTTGAATTTACTTTGTGACCATTAACAAAGTATTTTATATGGGTAGTATGAAGGAAATTTTAGCGCACTACACTCGCCATATTGTTACTGTCACATGACCTACCAGCGTCAGTTGCGTCGCTTCACTTTCATTTCAAATACTCTCCTGTGGCCAGTGGCCTCATGGGATAGTAAAGTGTCTATCGTATGCACACTTCAGAATCTCATCGGAAGTAGTAGGTCATCCGGGGACTTTTACGCCTACTGTTTTTCGAATACTATGTATTCGGACATACTACACTTTTGGCGTACTGTTTTTCCGCATACTATACAGAAGATTATTATTCGATTTCAGACACAGTGTATTTGCACATACCACTGATGGGGGTGGTGCAGGAGGCACATTTCTTGGCGTACAAGTTGCAGAAGCAGTTGAGGCAGTAGGCAAAGTCGTCACGAGAGGTGAAGCGCTGGCCAGACAGCTGTTGCTTACAGCCAGTGCACAAGAAACAGTCCTTATGCCAGGGCTGGTCATGGTACGTCACACCGCCAGTGGTGATGGGCTAGACAGAGAACGAAGAGATTAAATATGATCAGACTACCATGTTTAATTTCTGTACAGTATGCAGATTACAGATTACTTGTTTCAACCCATGTTTCGGTCAAATATGGACAAACCCAACTCAAAAACCACCCCACTCTAACAAATGCTGGGTTGTTTCAACCCAATTTTGGGTAAAATATGGACAAACCCAGCTGTTGGGTTAAATTTTTACATTACATTTTTAACCCAACGTTTGGGTTTGTCCATATTTTACCCAAAATTGGGTTGAAACAACCCAGTATTTTCTAGAGTGCCGTTGGGTTTATCCATATTTGACCCAAACATGGGTTGAAACAACCCAGCATTTTTTAAAGTGTATGCATAGAATAACTGGATTTCGCGAAACGTGCAACACTGCATGCATGGAATACTGTATCCCATAATGGAAAGTGGTCAACTCATAGAATGTAGTGCACACACTCTAAAAAATCTTGGGGTTTTTTTCTACCCAAATCCCGGGTTGAGTCTTTTGGGTACATTTTTTGGGTTATTTTTCCAGTGTTTGGGTAGTTTTTGTGTTACTCAGATCCTGTTACCCAGATCCTGGTTCAGATATAACAACCCAGGAGTTGAGTTATTTATCGCAGGCTGTTTGTGACCTCATCAAGAGAGTTGGTGCGTGTCTTTGTTAAAATACAGGTTTGTGTCCTATATTGTTTGTGTAACTTACGGAGTTTAAAGCAGAGCTATGCATTTTCGGGAATTTCTTTGTTGTATTCTCACTTTTTGCTCGCAGGTTTCTCTATAGAGCTCCCCCTACAGCTTCGGAATAGATATTTGACAACACTGTCGTAAAAACTCGTTGGCGACTCTCAGATACCATAGGCTAGTAGATCAACGACATCAACGCAGATGGGACATTCTTTAAAACGTCTTCTTCATTCGGGTTCGAACAGCGTGAGGTGTTTTTTTTTAGAGTGTGTATTAAGTAAACTAGTATTACATTCGGAGCAGCACTTTATGCTTAATTAAAGAGTTTCTGGAGTCTTACAAAGTTTCATGTAAGTGTATACTTGGTGTAGCCTAGTAAAACATTAAAAAGTTTGTTTAAGTTTCCTTCAACTGTGGAATCTACCTTCTTGCAGTGAATACACTGCATGGCAAACTGCTTTTCGTAGCAGGGCACGCAGTAGTTATAGTTTTCTTTGGGGATGAAGCTCTTGGTGCCAATTGGCTGCTGGCAGCGCTGGCAGGTGAAGCAGGTCTCATGCCAGCTGTTTCCTTTATGCTCCATCTTCCTCGAGCCTGAGGGAGAAGAAGAGAGCCATCTTATCTCAAATACAACAACATTCTGCTTATGAAGAGATGACGGAGGAAGTTTGTGCAGTAGGTATAAGTCCTTGTCCAAAATATCAAGTCATGTTAGATAAGCAGATATTTTCTATGCTCTTATTATATACTATTCTAATATCTAGCCCAGATTGTTCGGGGTTTGAGTGGGCTGCGTTTAATTGTGTCAAAAAGTAAAATTGTAAATTCTGTAAAGCTGTATTTTCAGCATCATTCCTGCAGTCTTCAGTGTCACATGATCCTTCAGAAATCATTCTAATACGCTGAGTGTGTGCTCAAGAAACATTTATTACTATTAGAAAGGTTGAGCTGCTTAATATTTTTTGTAATCTTTGATGAATAGAAAGTTTAAGAAATAAGCATTCATTTGAAATGTACATTTTGACATTTTTGTAACATTATAAATGTCTTTACTGTCATTGTTGGTCATTTAATTTATCTTTCTTGAATAAAATTATTACTTAAAAAAAAAACTTTTAATGATAGTGTATGTGTAGACAAACATAAGTTTGATTCATTTTATATTGAATGTAAGTTAGTATTTATGCATTTATACAAATATGCATGTGGACTTAATATCCATTTATACATTTGCTTAGTTATTTTTTCTTTATCCATTCTGCTTGTTTGCATAAGTGGGCATTTAGTCACATTCAAATGGCTTAGTAGCCTATTTTTATATAAAATATTTTCATGAATACAGTAATATGTTTTACAAATTCTTCATCAACACATTCTATACACAGTAAATAATATTTACAGGATAACATGCAACAGAGAGTAGTCTATTCTTATTCAGATATCAAACACAGATGATATTGAATTATTATCATCAGGATTTCATATAAACTGTAACGTAACATCAAAGTTGAGCTGTTAAACAGGCATAATTCTCTTCAACACATCCAGATGAAAGTTCAATAAATACCAGCAGTGGTGCAGTGTAAACAGACGCAGGACAGAGTTTCATTGTTTTAAAAAGGCACATATCTTTTAAGTCCATGTGTTGACATTTTACGTTTCAAAAGCATAAAACATACTGGGTCAAAGAGAGTCCAACACTTCCACATGGTCATGAGGACCCGTCTTTAAAGATTTATGAATGAACATTTATTACCAGTGTGCAGATCACTTAGTCTATTGCTTTGACGTCATTATGGGCCAGTAATATATGGTTATAATGACCGTTATTCTTTCTTCACAAGATCTGGGCAAAGATCGACCCTGTGTGAAAGGAAGCAGTTCTCATTTGCTTTAATGGAAAGAATGTGGTGCTGAATGAATTATGATTTTATGGCAGTGCTGAGTATAAAATTATTGAATGTTCCTCCCATGGTGAAGAATCTCTTACCAGGCATAATGGTCTTCTTGCAGTCATGGCATTTGGAGGAGTACTCATTAGAATAGCACTCGGTGCACAGCAGCTGCTCGTCTTTAGTGGAGAAGGGCTTGTCCACCAGTGAGCGCTTGCACTGGAAGCAGTGGAAACAGTCCTCGTGCCAGTGACGGTCCTTGTAGGACAGATCCTAAAGCAGCAAAAGACGGCAGTCCTGGTTGAATTTGATTCATTTTGAGAAATACCGAATCTGTTTTTTTCTGCAAGTAAGATGAGTAAATGCATGCTCACGTCTAGAACTATACAATAAACATCATGTTTACACAGCGCACACAACTCCTCGGCACTTACTCCAATTTCTCTCAACATGGGGACAGGAGAGGTGTCAGATAAATAGCAGAACAAAGTAACTTGCATTACTTATTTGAAAAAGTAAAACAGATATTTTGTCGTAAAAGTAATGTGTTACTTTAGTTACTTGAAAAAGTAATCTGATGCGTTTCCCCCAACAATGAGTGGTACATTTGATGACAAAAACACTTTCTCGATCTGCAAGCTCTAAACGGATTGGCTGGTTTTATGCAACTTCATACATGGTACTATGACTGATGTTACCCTGCAGTTGCAGCCGATGGGTTTCTTGCACTCCTCACAGGTATTGGAGTACAGGCTCTCATAGCACTTCACGCAGTACGGGTTTTCCTCACGAAGAACATACTTCTTCCCAAACAGAGACTCCTTACAGTAGTGGCAGTCATAACGCTCTGTCATCTTTACTTCGGCCTTTCAGTCCTGTGATGGAGAGAGGTTGAGGAGATTTGAGAAAAATGCTAGGCATTCTGATAAGATGATTGTAATCCGTGTTGATATAGTATTTCTTTAGCCCAAACCATCATTGCTGTGAGATATTCAGAGATAATATACATGTGTCCAGAAATCTGAGACCACCTTGAAAATGGAATCCTGTTAATAAAATGATTTTATTATATATATATACAACAAATAGATATTATGACTAAGACATATACAAGATTCTGCAGCATTTTAGGTCACTAATCTTGTGAAATCATTTCCAGATGTTCTTGCCTCCACTGAAGTACGAGATGCTTTTTGGATCATTCTCAAATCATGCTGGAGAACAGGATCATCGGGATTTACTTGTGGAATTCATGAAACATTAAAGCAGTGTTATTTTAGTATCAAATGGTCACACTTTATATTATGGGACTTTAACTGTGTAGGCACTTACATTAAAATAATAATAATAACTACAATGTACTTATTGTGTTCATGTTGTATTGCAAAACACCTTTTCTGGTATTGAGGTGAGTGGGTTTTAGGGACAGGGTTGGTGGTATGGGTAGGTTTAAGGGTGGGTTAAGGTGTAAGAGAAGGGTCAACAGTCCAATTATAGATGCAATTAATGAAATCAATTTTAAATGTTATTGATGAAACAAACTTAAAATATTGAGTACATACTGTAGCAGGGTTACACTTTATTTTGATAGTCCACTTTGGACATTCTACTAACTAGAAGTAACTTTGCAACTACATAGAGTATTAGTAGACTGTAGACTGTTAGGTTATGGTTAGGTGTTAGGGTTCGGGTTAGGAGAATAAGTTGACTTGTAGTTGCCAAGTTACTTATGGTCAGTAGAATGTCTGTTGGGGGACCAACTAAATAAAGTGGTAGCAGATATTGAGCAGACAGTCTATTAATACTCTAATGACAGTTAGTTGACATGTAGTTGCAAATATACTTATAGTTAGTAGAATGTCTAAAGTGGACTATCGAAATAAAGTGAAATCAATTTAACATAGGCTACGTTATGAATTAATAGGAACAAAATTCAATAGATCTGAGTAACTACATCTGGTACCACAACAAATAAAACTGAGTAAAGAAGAAAGAAAGAAAGAAAGAAAGAAAGAAAGAAAGAAAGAAAGAAAGAAAGAAAGAAAGAAAGAATAATTTTAGGAGATGTATGTCTCTTGTTTGAGAATATATCAGATGTTGTTAACCATAAGACCAAACTTCAAGCATCAGTCAAGTTCACTCACTGCATGGGCAACAGTGACGCATCAGTCTGGAATTCCACAGTGTATCACATCATACCATCATAACCAGTCTGTTATCTCACATCATACCATCATACAGTCTGTTATCTCACATCATACCATCATAACCAGTCTGTTATCTCACATCATACCATCATAACCAGTCTGTTATCTCACATCATACCATCATACAGTCTGTTATCTCACATCATACCATCATAACCAGTCTGTTATCTCACATCATACCATCATAACCAGTCTGTTATCTCACATCATACCATCATAACCAGTCTGTTATCTCACATCATACCATCATAACCAGTCTGTTATCTCACATCATACCATCATAACCAGTCTGCTATCTCACCTCCAGCTCACAGCGATTATATTGTGTGTCAGCATGTGCTAGTGTGTCTGTGCATGGATGTGATCATCTATAAACATCATATGAATGGTGAGTCCGATTCTAAACCTCATCTGAAATATCTCTGAACAGTTCTTGATAGAGAGATTGTGATTTGGACCAGATTGTTCTTGATATCAGAATGCCATCTACTCACGCAGCTGTCTGAGTCCTGGACCTGTTAAGCCCCTCTGCGTATTGTTCCCATGAGTCCACCTTAGGGGTCCCCTGTGTCCCGCACACGCCGTCTCCCTGCTATCCCGTCGTGAGTGTGTCTAACTGAGCCCAGGCTTCACTACAACACCAAATCCCCCTCCACAGTTTTACCATAAAGGTAGCAGATGAAAACCAGGAGAAGCACGCTCTCTTGCTTAAAATCCTTCTAAGAAAATTCTTTGACTTGCACAGTCAGTCCTTCACTCCCCCCTCCTCTGCTTCCTGTTTGTCTTGCCCTTTTCTGCTGTCTCACTTCTTCAGGCTTGCTCCCCTTCTCCATCCAACTGGCAAGCCCTCTCCATTCTTTCCATTAGGTTCCTTCTACGTCTTTTCACACTATCAAAATAGCACGCAGGTTTTTCTGAGCATATTTTCTTGAGGAAGTAAGTTGTCCGAGGCTCTAAACACAAGCCTGACAGTGACTGGTCAAGATATTTTTACTAAAATAATGTCACTAAATACTTATATTACTTTTTCTCCCTTCATATTGAACCAGATAAAGTATGAAGCGTCATTTCATTTTTTTATGAAAAGGAATTATTAAAGACTTTAAGGAATATGTTTAACTTTATACATATATAATTATAAAAATGCCAGTGGCGTTAAGATTTCCAGTTCTATAAAATCACACTTTTAAAATTAGGCTACCTCATAGAGCCGAGTTTTCCAAGACTGTGGGAACTGGGAACTCTAGTTCTTATTTTCATTTTTATTTCAAGTCATCTTGAAATAACAGCACTTCTGTTAGCTGTCTAATCCAGGGCTGTTGTGCCGACGTGTTCTGGCACTTTTGCCTTAGACTTATCCACTTTAAAATGTATAGGGCAACACTTTTATTTCAATGGTCACTTTAATTTCACTTTAGACATTCTACTAACTATAAGTAACTTTGCAACTACATGTCAACTAACCCTCATTAGAGTATTAGTAGGCTATACTGTCTGCTTAATATCTGCTAACACTTTATTTTGTTGGTCCCCTAACATATATTCTACTGACTACAAGCAACTTTGTAGTAGTTAGTAAGACTTAGTAAGAGCAACTTAGTAAGAGTTAGTTGACATCTAGTTGCAAAATAATGAGAGTTAGTTGACATGTAGTTGCAAAGTTACTAGTTAGTAGGATGTCTAAAGTGGACCATCAAAATAAAGTGTTACCAAATGGATGAAGCAAAAAAGAATGTCTAACAACCAAAAAGGGTATAGACTGGAGAGAATACAAACAAGATAATGAAGGTTTATGGGATTGAACAATTCTTGATTTTGAATATCATAATCCCACTAATGTGCAACAGTGATGCGCTAAGGCCAACAAAAGAAAACACTGGTTGGAGCTTTTTTAATTTGTTTAATATCATGCATTAGATCTAAATATAAGAATTTCCTTTAATATTGTCAAAGTCAGCCTGCATGTATGTCAACTGCATAATTCTCGATAGATCATAAAACCCTCTTTTATAAGCTAATAAGCTTTTGTTTTTTGAAATTTTGTCACCAGCACACTTGAAACTGATCTCCTCTAACAAGTTCTCCTCTCTTGGGCATGATCTGGTATTTGTCTAATCTTTCCTTTTATAATCCTCAGCTGTGTTTGGAGTCATTTGCAAGTGCCATGACACAAACATATCACACAATGCTAATTAAAAGTATAGCGGAGGTCTGAAAGATAGATGGAATGCTTTCAGACGACACTAAAAAGAGATTGCAGACAGGTGGATGGAAGACTAACCCTCCTGAGATTAAGACCTTGTGTTTACACC
>JARPMJ010009503.1:0-26467 GCA_033366665.1 Phoxinus dragarum
GGATTGTTCAGATTACAAGCATATAGAGTTTGCATATCACACTGTGTACATTAGAGCTCATTCTAATAGGACATGTGCATACATTTAACCACAAAAAGAGATTTACATAATACATTTAAAAGTAGTTTTCTGTGAGGAAAGGTCCATGGAGAGCATTGCGGGCTGTTACGCTGTTGTGTGTGTGTGTGTGTGTGTGTGTGTGAGAGAGAGATTTCACGTCGCGCGGCGCTTCCTCCCCCCCTTGGGGTGAAGCGAGTGTCTGTGTTTCTATGAAGTTCGTGCATTTGTTTATCTGGTTGTTTTCAGTTCAGAGCCATTAAAGTCAAACGCAGCGGGAGTCTCCGAAGCGGTAAGGCGGCGCCTATCTCTGTGAATTACATGTGGCCGGGTTGTAAAGCACAAATCCTTGTTTACTCAAGATTTAAGTACGGTGTAAAGAATGTGTTTAGAAAGTTCAGCTGCCATTAGTGTTACAGTGAAGTTAATCAACACTGGTTACCATATCGTGAAGAGTGAGCTCCCCTTTACTGCTTACGAGAGAACGGTCGCTCTTCTCAAGAAGAATGGCGAAGACGTTGGCGAAGTCACGATGTAGAAAAAAAAGTAGTATTTATTTATTTATTTACTCTTTATTTGACAGGGACAATGGACAGTAAAGAAGAACTGTCCCAGAATTAGCCACAAGGCTAAATTTCATCCGCAGTCCCTGGGCAAAAAATATCAAATTACATTACATACAATATAATATCCCACAAAATATAATATACGACACATTGTCTATCATTTAACAATAAATACAGAAATTTTACTACTAAAAAAATCTCAATATGCATCCTATAAAATCACATAATATTACAAAATGAATCCCCCATAATTATAAAACCTTGACAAGACATGAGTAACTAATGATTACAGACCTAACTCCTTTTTAACCATATTTTCAAATGCAGCTTGAACTGTGTCAATGTATGACATTGTCTAATAACAATTGGTAAGTTATTCCAGTTTTTAACAGCTCTTACAGAAAAAGTTGATCGACCAAACTCAGTTCTTACCCCTCTAAAATGTGCTTCACAATCACCTCTTGATGAGGCCCTTGTTTGTCTTAGATTTTCTCTACGTGAAGCTACAAATGCTTTTAAAGGAGGAGGTGCAAGATCATTTACAATTTTATACATTAAACAACAACTGTGAAATACAATAAAATTGTCAAAAGTAAGAAAGTACATACATACATGTCTTTCATTGACTACTGGTCCCACAAATGAAACATATATACTATAAAATATTATCCAATTATAACATTATTCTGAATACCAAAGCAAACTGAGAAAAAAAACTTTCTAAACGTGCACGGACATCAGGGTCGTTCTCGCGTGAATGTTTCATGAACAACACGGAAACACGTAGAAGGCTATAGAGTGCGGATCGGGCGTAATTTTTCTGTCAGAGCCCGGCCCGCGTCCGCTAGAGCAGTAACCGAACCCGACCCGAGCCCGAAAGGGATAAAGATATTTATGTCCGAGACCGACCGTTAAAATCCCATTTTTTTTTTCATACTAATAAGAAGTAAGTTTGTGTGGAAACTCGCTTTTATTAAGCAACTGTAGGAGGAAGGCATTCGGAAATGTCAACAGGATGAGCGCATCAGCGCGCATGGAGCAACAAGCGCACTTAACACAGGCGCGCATGCATGTGTTTCGTTGTCATGGCTACATAAACAAATTTCCGCACACAGGAAGACAGATGTTATGGTAATATTTTACATGTATTTTCATCACAAAAACGAACGTTTGCATCAAGTGAAAGCATCAGGCACATTGGCTACCTACATAATAAGCTGTTTTAAATTTAAAATGTTCAATGCCTTGCGCTGATGTGACCGAGCCTGACCCGCACATAATTTCAAAATATCTGTCCGAACCCGGCCCGGCCCGTCGGGTACCAGCGGGTCCCGTCAGGCTCGGGTAGGGTATCCATCCTCTTGTAGGCAACTCTGAAAAAAACACAAGCATATAGAGTGAAACCACAATCTGGGCAAGCAAATAATCATTTATGGTGTAAATAACCAGCATTTCATACCTCACCTTTGGCTTATAGTCAGAAGTTACGCTGTTTGCGTAGATCACGCAGCACAGTGACAACCACGCCCACTACGGTCACAGATTTTGACGGTCACAGAATCTGGTGTAACACTGGTCCAAGCGCTTCAGATGCACCATTACCAAATGGGACGGAGCTGTTGTTAGCAACAATTTGTTAATATTGTGACAATAGGCCTACATTTTGTTACTTTAATTTTCAAAATAATCAGTAGTCAATTTTTTATGCATTTATGGGGGGCTGCACTGACTGACTTACCTTCAATGGCACCATTTATTTTCCAGTATTACAGCTTTATGCTAATGGAATATTTTTATGAATGAAGGCCAGTATCACTGATATTAATATAGCTACTGATGTCTCGATGAATGATGTTTGATACATTGATATCATACATATGATACATTGTTGCTTCCTAATGTACTATAATGTGCTGTCTGGTAAAGTAATGCAACCAGGTGGTTGCACAAACTTCTTCCAGCAGCGCAAATATAAGTATAAGCTGCCATTTGAGGTGGATAGTTTGATTCAAGCGTGATCTGAAGAAAGTGATAGAAAGAGATATTTCACATCTTTATGTAACGTTTGTGTGTTGTTCATTTAGGGTGTACACTGGGGCTTTTTGGTGTACATAAAATATGTTGTTGTAACGTGATTTCTTTTTAATGTATTATCACTCACTTTATGAATGTTTTTAGTCTAAAATTAGTTTTTTATTATTTATTTGCCTTAATTTCATTATTTTCATGTTTAGATAAAATAGCAAACAACCGAACTGACCGCTCCACTACCCTCCTCGGAGGATCGTATGGGGACGCTGACACCACGGTGCCCTGTAACGGGGAACCGGCAGGGAACAACCGTTATGGCAGCGCTGCGACTTTCCTCAGAAAGCTTGATAAGCTTGCAAAATAGACATAGTATGCAAGCACGCTGCTGCCTGACCTGCTGCCGAATACGCTTTACCCACAAACGATGATGTAGCTTTTAATGGTTTAGTGGGTAATGTCGGGGCTTTCAGTGATGACGCTGACTCGGGAGAGAGTTAGCTCGCAAGCGTCTCTTCAGCCTGAGGCATTGTCACGTAACCAAAATCTTTAATACCTTTAACATTGCTATAAATAGATGTTTGGGGATTAAAAACTCTGAAAGATACCGGTTTATTCCACGATTTCGACACCTCAGTGTGGAGATCGGGAAAAAAACGGGAGTTCCCGACGGGGAGGCTGTGATCTAGATGGGAAATAGCGATCATCTAGTAAACTTTTTTTAGAATCACATTCAGAATCATCGGCTGGCCAGTCAATATTTAATTTAGCTACAGCACGAGATAAAACCTCCATAAGCTCCTCATCACTGGAGGTATGAGCTGGCGAAAACTCATAATCCCCTGTGTCAATACTGGCAGCGTCCAATTCCTCGGAACTGGATGGCTGCAGCATTGGTGCCTCAACCCGGGGAGAAGAAACCGCTGGGCGGGCTTCCCCCTGGGCAGATACACTGGATCCAGCAGGTAAAGTCTAAGATAGGGCGGTGCCCGTCTCAAACCCCGCTGCTAGATCCATCTGCGAACCCCAAGATACGTTTCCCCCGCTGTGCCTCGGCAGCAGCGGGACCCGTACCTCGGGGAGCGCGGACCGAACCATCCTCCTCAAAGAACGCCCGGCGAGAGCGGAGCGTCCTCACGGACAGCAGCTCGCAATGCTCACAATCAGCTCCCTCGAGAACTGACTGGGCATGCTCCACTCCCAAACAAGCAACACAAAGCTGATGTGTGTCCCCACCCATGATGTAACGAGGGCAGGGGACAACACAACGCTTGAAATCTTACTTGCTCGCCATAATATATATATATATATATTGAGTGTGATTGTGACAAAGGACAAATACAGAGAGCACTTCGCTGAAGAAACAGAAGCTGTCACGCTCTGCGTTCAGGGGTGATTTATAGTTTCCTGATCTATGACGTCACCTGACGTCCCGCTCATTCATTGGACTGATTATACATGTGCTTCATGACGAGACACTTGGAAGTGTTCCCACAGCATAAACGCAGCGTTTCGTTCCCTTGATAGGGAACAACTGTTAATGCAACTGAAGCTTAACATTTATGATAACTTTTATTAAAGTATGAGGTTTGTGTTTTAAAAGAATTTTCAGTTGTGTATAAAGCAACATTCAAAGCATGCAACTCCAAGTTCTTGTGTTATCTTGAGCTATAGGCTAAGCCTAGAATTTAAAGGCTATTTTAATAATATGCAGACAACTTTGGGAGACAGAATAAAAACACAAGAATATATTTGTAAATATTTATTAAAAAGAAAAATCATGAGAAACAGTTCTACTATCATAAAATGTCAACAACTAATCTGGGAGAAATATAATTTTTTTGTAGGTGTGTTGTCTTCCAACGCTTAGTGATCAGGGGCCTGTTTCAATAAGAAGGTTCAACCAACTCTGAGTTAAAACTTGAACTCTGAGTTGACTTACCCTGAGATGGGAAACGTTTTCGGTTACAGATCAGCTGAAATTAGTTAGTTCAATCAACTCTAAGTTGACTGACTCTGAGTTGAGCGTGTGCACCATAACTATAAAAAGCCATTATCAATGGAGCGCAGATATTATGAGTAACCATGGCAATAGCGCCAGACAAAAAGAGGAATTACTGTTATAAAGTGTTGAGTGTAATTAATTTACCAAGTAATCAAAATATTGTAATTTAATTAAAGGGATTACTCTTAATTCTTCTGTAATTTAAAATCAAATCTGATGTAATTACATTAAATAGGCTACTGCATAGAACAATATTGTTATACAGTATATATATAGAACAATTCTGTATAAAACAATAGTGGATTTAACATACATTTTTAAAAAGTATATTTTTAATGTAACTGTAACGGTTTTGTTTATTGTCATGTTTGTGGTTTCACTGTCTTTGGTTTTTGCATTCAGTTTGTATCTTGTTTCTCTGCCTTGTTTATTGTATCCCTAGTCATGTTAATTATTAGTTCCCTTGTTTCAGGTGTGTTGCCTTGTTAGTTCGTTTGGTCCCTCTCGTTGTTCTCATTTGCCCCAGCTGTGTCTCGTTCCCTCATCCCCTCTGTGTATTTAAACCCTGTGTGCTCTTTTGTTCCTTGTCAGTTATTGTATGTATGTATGTACGCTCCACAAGTATCTTTGTGTTCTGAGTTTACCCAAGTTTGTATATTAAAGTCTGCTGCATTTAGATCCGACTACCGCCTTTGCTTCCACGCAATTCATGACAGAATAACTGACCACACCAGGATCTAGCAGTTAGTAGCCTACCCGGGAACAACCAAGCAAGAGGTATGATGATGGAAGACGGATTCTACCAGAATGGACGGTCGCTTGATGATTACGTGGGGGCTTACCTAGAGTTTTATCATGAGACCAATTTGAGTGAGGAAACACTCAAGTATAATTTCTGGAGTGGGATGGACGACACGCTCGCGCAATGCTTCTGTTAGATGCGGAACACCTCTCTTTTGTGCAGTTCCTGGACCGAGCGCTGTGGGTGTGCGGTTCGTCTCTCACTGTAGGACTCGCTGAGGAAATCAGCTGTGCTCCTAAACCAGTGCATTCAGTGAAGCCCAAGCACTGTTCACCTAAGAGAGTTTCTAACCGAGCACTGAGGAAGCCCGCTCGCCGCATCCGCACAGCCGAGCCCGCTCATCGCGTCTGCACAGCCGAGCCCGCTCGCCGCATCCGCACAGCCGAGCCCGCTCATCGCGTCCGCACAGCCGAGCCCGCTCATCGCGTCCGCACAGCCGAGCCCGCTCGCCGCATCAGCACTGCCGAGCCCGCTCATCGCGTCCGCACGGCCGAGCCCGCTCGCCGCATCCGCACTGCCGAGCCCGCTCATCGCGTCCGCACGGCCGAGCCCGCTCATCGCGTCCGCACGGCCAAGCCCGCTCTTCGCGTCAGCCCTGCCCAGTTGTCTGAGTCCAGCCCTGCCCAGTTGTCTGAGTCCAGCCCTGCCCAGTTGTCTGAGTCCAGCCCTGCCCAGTTGTCTGAGTCCAGCCCTGCCCAGTTGTCTGAGTCCAGCCCTGCCCAGTTGTCTGAGTCCAGCCCTGCCCATCCAGAACCATCATTCTCTGCAGCGCCCCCTCGCCGACGTAGGAGGAGGAAGAGAACCCCCTGCAAATCCCGAAGTCTGGAGGTCATGCAAGTACGGTCTGATCTTCCTGTCACTCCTGTTGGGGAAGAGGAGGTTGCCCTGTCTGTATATGTTGCTGCTCTTATGTGTGTTTGGGCTACCCACACAGAAGTGGATTCCTGCCCAGAGACTACCCCAGAGCCTGCTACCAGCCCAGAGACCGTTCGTGAGCCACCTGCTACTTCTGTCAGCCCAGCTATGGCCCAGAGAGTTATCCGTGCCTTTTATGCCATGATGGCCCTGCGTGCCTGGACAGCACACACCTCCCAGCTGACTGTCTCCTGCCCTTTCTGTGTTCCAGAGGCCGTCCCAGAGCCCGTTGCCTGCCCGGAGGCCGTCCCAGAGCCCGTTGCCTGCCCGGAGGCCGTCCCAGAGCCCGTTGCCTGCCCGGAGGCCGTCCCAGAGCCCGTTGCCTGCCCGGAGGCCGTCCCAGAGCCCGTTGCCTGCCCGGAGGCCGTCCCAGAGCCCGTTGCCTGCCCGGAGGCCGTCCCAGAGCCCGTTGCCTGCCCGGAGGCAGTCCCAGAGCCGGTTGCCTGCCCGGAGGCCGTCCCAGAGCCGGTTGCCTGCCCGGAGGCCGTCCCAGAGCCCGTTGCCTGCCCGGAGGCCGTCCCAGAGCCGGTTGCCTGCCCGGAGGCCGTCCCAGAGCCGGTTGCCTGCCCGGAGGCCGTCCCAGAGCCCGTTGCCTGCCCGGAGGCCGTCCCAGAGCCCGTTGCCTGCCCGGAGGGCCGTCCCAGAGCCCGTTGCCTGCCCGGAGGCCGTCCCAGAGCCCGTTGCCTGTCCGGAGGCCGTCCCAGAGCCCGTTGCCTGCCCGGAGGCCGTCCCTAAGCCCATGTCTCTTCAGGCCCAAGAGGCTGTTCCAGAGCCCTATGCCAGCCCGGAGGCTATTCGCTTTAATTTCCCCAAGAACTTTTTTGGGGGGGGGCAGTAGGGGTCCGGTGGGGACCATGAAGGCCACGTCGACATGGTCCTTTTCCCTACTGTCTTTGCTCCAATCCCCTTCTGTGTATGCCCTGCCCTGGTCCCTGTCTGAGTCTGCTCCGCCGTGGCCACCGGCACATTCTGCTCCACCGTGGCCACCGGCACGTCCTGCTCCACCGTGGCCACCGGCACGTCCTGCTCCACCGTGGCCACCGGCACGTCCCGCACCGCCGTGGCCACCGGCACGTCCCGCACCGCCGTGGCCACCGGCACGTCCCGCACCGCCGTGGCCACCGGCACGTCCCGCACCGCCGTGGCCACCGGCACTTCCTGCTCCTCCGTGGCCACCTACATGTCCTGCTCCGCCACTCACCGGTACCGTCATGGAGTCTATGGTCCTGACTACCCTGTCTGGGACTCCATGACGCCCACCCCCTCCCGCCCAGGTCGTGTTCTGATACGGCGTGAGACCACGCCTTATGGAAGGGGGGGATAATGTAACGGTTTTGTTTATTGTCATGTTTGTGGTTTCACTGTCTTTGGTTTTTGCATTCAGTTTGTATCTTGTTTCTCTGCCTTGTTTATTGTATCCCTAGTCATGTTAATTATTAGTTCCCTTGTTTCAGGTGTGTTGCCTTGTTAGTTCGTTTGGTCCCTCTCGTTGTTCTCATTTGCCCCAGCTGTGTCTCGTTCCCTCATCCCCTCTGTGTATTTAAACCCTGTGTGCTCTTTTGTTCCTTGTCAGTTATTGTATGTATGTATGTACGCTCCACGAGTATCTTTGTGTTCTGAGTTTACCCAAGTTTGTATATTAAAGTCTGCTGCATTTAGATCCGACTACCGCCTTTGCTTCCACGCAATTCATGACAGTAACCTTCTCCCGCTACACACTTTGGTCAATTCAAGAATAATTAATGCAATTGTATATTGTTAATTTGAAAGTATTGTATTGTTCAAGTGGTTGAGGTTCATATGGGATTTAGTAATTAGTAATAAGTAGACCAATACTTTCTAAAGATAGTAATTATTACATTAATTTAATTACACTGTTGAAGATGTCATTTAGTTAGTAAATAATAGCTATTTTAGAGTAACTTACTCAACTGTTATAATATCAGAGGTGAAACTGGAAGAACATGTTATTGAACCTTTCATTTTCATGAAGGCTAGGTGCAATCCTGCAGGCATTAAAATAATGTGGCAGCAGCTGAAAATTAAATAAAAAAATATAATTCAATCGGGTAAGGCTTGAGCATATCATGGGTGTAGGCTACCTGACTTTACAAATATTTGACATATGGGTCATTCTCTAATTTAGGGTACATTTCATGTCAGCAAAAAAGCACAAGAGCACTGTCCTTTCTCAGTGGAACATTAAGTGTCTCAATATAGTATATTAATTCAGTGTTACATATCTGTTATCTGCAGAGCTTAAACATTAACTGTTTTTATTTTATTTTTAATTAAAAACATGTTTTTACTTCAGAGTTTGTCAACTATGTTACGGACAAACAGGGTGTTATAAAAACCATTCAATTCAGTCTTGCACTTGAAATTAAATGCAATTTAGAAGGCTCTTGAGTCTATTTCTGCCACACATACAATTGTTATTTAAAATTATTTCCATAATCAACATTTTTTTAAAGATGAACATGCAATGCATTTATAACTGTCCTTATGGACAAGGATGTTTTTCATCATAAATCTCCATTAAAGTTATTTTTGATAATTAAAAAAGATGTTATAGTAAACTCCAACCTATGCAAATAAGTAGAATGCTATAAAATGTCAGAATCATCAATATTGGCTATTTTAACTTTAAAAATCTAAGTGTAACCTAGGTGACAATGAAAATCACACGGTTGACACTAGTAACCTAGTTGACTGGACATATTGTTAACCATGGACAACATTTTATTCATGAGACAGAATTTAATTAGCAAAGTTGCTTTCAAAGTTGCTTTGCTCTTTTATTTTAAATGTAGAATTATTAAACAGTACAGAAATGCACATAATTCCACAGAGAATACATTGAAATGCACACTAACAAAACTTTCAATTCACAAAGACCTGTGACGTAAAATCATCCTATATTATCCTAATATAGAGTGATCAGGAAATAGCTTTAAAATGTCCCGACAAAGCCTAGAATCAATATTCAATCAATCAATAAAACAAGCTAATCCTTATGAAATGAATTTAGTGAACTGAACTTCTCAATTATGCATTCAGAATGCAGTGACAAAAATACAAACAGCTACATATAATTTCATGGAGAACATCCAAGTCAACACTAACTAGTCAATATTTGACAGAACAGGGATTGCGCAGTAATTATATAATCCCAAACAAATCCTTTTGAAGATATTTTATGCATTCAGAATGCACTGATAAAAGGCAACACATACTCTTAGTAATTAATTTCTCAGCTCAATTCAAGTAATTTAACAATTACAAAAAAAAAAAACTCTTAAACAGAACCGTAGGCTGATGCAACAGAGCCTTTAAAAAACAATGCTATTCAAACTTATTTTTTTGCATTCTGTATGCAACGGTGAAACACTGCACACAAAACATATAATTTCAGAGAGAATGCCTCTAAATGAACACCAAGTTAGATCTTTGACAAATTCAGGGTATCTGCACATTTTTCAAGTGCATATTTAAAGACTTTTAAGACCTTTTCAAGACATCTAAATGGAAAAATTAAGACTATATCACGGCAAAAAAAAAGATAAATACGACAACTTAAAACTGTTTTCTGTGATAGTTTTTTTTACTAACACATTATGCATAATGCACACATTTAGTGAACAACAAAATGTCAACTGTTACACATGCAAACAGCTTAGATAAGCCAAGTCTTGTGTTTTGGGCATGCAGTTGCAGCCACTGTAGCAGCAAGGAGAATACTGAGTTACTGGAGCAAGCACCTTGAAATATTTAAAAAATGAAAAAATAAACTGGTACAAATAGTACCAGCTGAACAAGAACCGCAGCAGGCATTATATGAGAAATTAAAACTGTATAAGACGAGCCCTAATGTAAAGGGTGATCCTGCACCTTAAAAAAACCTCAAAATGTACACCTTTGATGTACATCAAAGTACATAAATAACATAACATATCAACTGCAAATGTAACAAAATCAGTATAAAAAATTATAAAGATGAAAAAAAAAGTGCCATTTAAAAAATAACAAATAAGATTGAGGTGTTAATTTTTTTTGAGCTCAGAGAGTTTGTCCTCAATTTGTCCATTTACTCCCTTCAACTCCTCCTGCTTCTCTTTGGCCCGTCTTCTCATGGTGTTAGACTTTGTAATTAACGTGGCCATTTTGGAGCCTGCAGAATTTTCTGCCTGTTCTGCCATTCGGTCTGCGTCACTTTCAAGTGACTTACACACCTCCTGAATGGACCTCTTCTTTTTCTTCAGCCCTTGCAAATCATCTTCGATGTTTTTCCTCTTCTTGTACTGTTCCTCTTTTTCCTTTTTGTGTCTTTCCTCCTGTAAGTGCTCCCTATAGCGACTGCGTGCCGAAGCACAATAACTGATGAGCTCCTTGGTCAGAGGCACTTCCGCTACCCCCCCACAAACTTTAACGTGGTCACAAATCAGCCTCTGGGTGATAACTGTGTCCTCTGCCATATTACATGTTTCCACCTCTTTATTGGTGGAAAACCCCCGCTCAACTTCTGCCTGTCCATGGGACAGAAGAAGAAGTGACTGACAAAATGTCCAGAGTTCAGGGTAGGACTGAAGATTTTGCCGCAAAAATACATCAACTCTGGACTTCTCAGAGTGCCTGAAGGACATGAATTCAGCAGCTTTGGCCTCATTGAAAAGGACCTTTTCAAATTGCTGTGCAATCACATCACCTATAATAATGCACAAAAAATATTTTCAGTACATTTGAAGAAAAGTATATGATAAACAGCCAGGTAACACTTTATAATAACGTTCAGGTGAGTAATTTATAAGTGGTTATATAATGATTAACTAATCTTTTACAAAACATTCATAAATGATCAGCAAATGATATACTAACATTTTATGCATGTTTTGTAAATTCCGTTACAATTCATTTACAATTTATTAGTAAACGATTAACTAATCATTTACAAAACATGAGTATGCGTTTCATAAAATGTTTAATAAATCATGTTTTGTTTTTTTATATGAAGAATAGTTTATACTTTAGATTAGGGGATGCAGAAAGTGTTGTAAATGGATTTGTAGGAGCCGCATTTGAGCTTATTTTTGTTTTCATAATTTACTTATAATTGTCTTTTCTATTGCATTTGAGTAGTACACCTTCTACAGCCAGAGAGGGCGCTATCCTATAAGTTGGAGCGTGTAACGCATGAGAGAAGTAGAAGGCGTGCCAGCAGATACATGCTGCGTTCCAAACCGCATACTCAATGAGTAGGTACTTAATTTCAATAAGTACGTACTTAACGAGCGCTAAAAGAGTAGGTACTTTATAGCCAAATCTCGTTAAGTATGAATGCGAACCGGACATCTGCCATGTTGACGTTATCATGTGACCTACGACGCGCTATCACAAGTGCAACAACTTAAAAGATTTGAACGACACGTTTAATTCATCTATCTGTAAATAGCTTGATATTGATTAAACTGCTCATTTTATGGTCTTTTTGAAGAAACTGCTGGCCATTTATTTTGAGAATACATTTAGGGTTGATTTAAGTTCTTATATTAAACCCTACTTATGTGACCCACCGTTTTATCCTTAACGATATTATTTATTTTTATTACGAAATCCCAAAATTGTCATCTCTTGAATATGTTGTTAATTTCTTTATTTTATATCCAAACATTTTCATCCACAAGCAAAAGTGCCTTACTGCTCTTTTCCTGTCGTTTCATCCCTCATACCTATAAATAACAAAAAATGCTTTTTTTTTTAATGTATTTTAATTAATTATTTAAGAAAATATATAAGATATTCAACCTTTTTCCTCTGTATAAAATCTCATATTATGAATGCAAACCCATGATATATATTTATATATATATATATACACACCTCATAACATCAGTAACTCGACAGCCCTACAGAACGGTTTTCCTCAGCGTCTGTAATGTCTGCACAAACACAAAGGAGACGTTGGGCAGCTGTGTGAAGATTAGCCTTTGGAGAAAACTTTTGATTTTATACGTATTATTAATATTAAAAAACAATATTACCCCAGAATGAATTGCATTGCTATCCCACCCCAAACCATACAATAATAATAACAACGACAAATACTCAATTATATTACTTTTTACTGAAAATGATATAATTCAATAAAACAAATGTAATGTATGTCAAATGACATAGCTATGCATGAATACACTCTAGATGTGTATATTGTGAACATATCTACATTTTCATTCAAACAATTAATTAAAGCATTAATTAATTAAATAATTATATTTTATTTACTGACAACAATGATAAATATTAATAAATGAGTAAATGAATGAATGAAAGTCACCATCACACAATAAACAAATGCATATACCGGTACAACACATGAAACAAAGCTTTATTCAAACTACAATCATGTATGTAGACTACAGGCGCTGAACCACATCTACTGCCATCTCAACACAGCGTTTCCCATTCTGCGGCTTTATTCTGATGAACCAGCGGGCGCCAGAGGTGAGCCGTGCCGGAGTTTGTTGCGTGATGTGTTGTGCTTCACAATCTGAGGCAATAAGGGCCGGTGGAGTGATGGAGGGACTCATAAGGGCCGGTGGAGTGATGGAGGGACTCATAAGGGCCGGTGGAGTGATGGAGGGTCTCGTCCATGGCACGATCTCCAGGATTCAGCTCTGTGCTCCTCATCCTCAGTGCTCACACCAGTCTGCTGACATTTCAGATCCTACAAAAATGCACAAACATAACACAAAAGCAGTCATTTTAACAGCACAATGTCATTTGATTTCAGTATTATTTAGAAGACAAGAACGCTTTTTTTCACACATCATCTTTCCTTGCAGGTCCTGCTCCACCACAACAGCTGTGCAGCAAATACACAAAAGGTGCTGTAATAGCTCTGACTGTTTGAAATTAAAATAATTAAAATAAACTACAACTTAATATTTGAATTATTATTAATTTCTGTAGTATACTCACTCAAAGCCTTTGATGACAGCATCAGCTTCATGAGCCTCTCTCCACCGGATAAACACACATCTGTTCATCTGTTCCTGTAACATCCAGACAAGACTCCCATAACCTCTGTGATTTATGAGCTCAACACTAAATTTACATGTTGAGGTTGTTTTAACTTTTTATCCAACATACATGTTCCTCAATTTATCAACAGTACTAATGGACAAATAAAATAGATAACTTATGTTTAGTTACTTTATAGATATGTTCTACATAATAGCACACATATCACTCAGATGTATATTTCATGTTGTGATGTGCTCTTCTGCAATACTTATAAAAGATGTTCCTGTCAGATGTAAATAGACGTTTAAAATAAGCGTCTTTAAGATGTTTATGGTTTATGTAAATCCACGTTAGAGACGTAACTTACGTGTCCTTACTGGAGCTCCTGTCAGCTAGAGCTAACGTTATACATAATAAAACGTGTTTTTACAGCCAAATCACAATCATACTATACTGTCTAACTCCTTTACACCTTCAACAGTTAAAACGTTTACTCTATAGTAGTTTAACACATGCAATTTTAACACAAGGAACCGTGTTCACTCACATTTGAAACCCCGCGCGTCGCTGATCTCCGTGATGTTTGATAATGACGTATCCTCTCGCGTGGCCTCCTGGGATAGAAGAGTATCCACCGGTTGAGCACTCAAAAATCTGGCTGGAAGCAGTAAGCCATCCGGGAACTTCTCGCCTACTCTTATGAGTACTGATGTTTCGAACGTACTTCTTCTTTCACGTACTGTTTTCGCCTACTATATAGTAGGAAAGTAGGCATATTGGAACGCACTTAAGTCCGAATCTCGCGATAATTAGTACGTCACCCAGGTAATTCTCGCCTACTCTTTTGGATTCATACATACTTTTTCTGCATACTTTTGCTCACCTACTCTTTTTCCTATACTAAATAGTAGGGAAGTATGCGGTTTGGAATGCAGCCACAGTCTTTGACCTCGGCCTGGATCTGCGTTACTGGAGCTTGGCCTGTATGGGAAAGCTGAACTCCAAGCGCTACAAAGGAATCTTTAAAGACATTTAAACCAGTTCTCATTTTTGTTTTGTACTTTATGTTTATTTGTAATAAATCTCAACAAACGCTCAACAACAACACTCTTGGATTTTCTTGGATCCGGGCTGCGAGTCTGACCCGGTACTCGCATTCTCCAGGTGGTTGAAAACAATAACAGGGGGTTACAGGAAAAACCCAACGTTGTTTTTGCCACTACAGGATTTATTAATTAATTTACACATCACTGTGTTGAACACTGTTACTTACCTGTTACAAATTATCTGTATGTGTATAAGGCATTTACAACACTTTCTGCACCCTCTAATTGCTACATACACAAAAATATTAAAACAAAAAAATAACAATATTAAACATTTATGAAACGCATATTCATGTTTTGTAAATGATTAGTTAATAATTTACTAATCAATTGTAAATGACTTCTAACTGAATCTACAAAACATACAATAATATACATGCAATAATCAACATATCACTTATTAATCATTTATGAACACTTTGTCATGTTTCGTAAATAATTAGTTAATCATTTACTAATCACTTCTAAATGACTTACAAAATATACATAAAATGTAGTATATCACTTGCTAATCATTTATGAATGTTCTGTAAATTATTAGTTAATCATTAACTACCACTTATAAATGACTTTCAACTGAACGTTATAATAAAGTGTTACCCAATATGAGGGAAAGTTACTTTCTTGTAAATAACATGCAACTTAACGGTCCCATTGTATCAGTAATTAACTATAATTTGAAGTCAGTGTACAGCATATCAAGTATCTCTGATCATTGAAATCACAACATAAATATATTGATCTAATACACCCTTTCAAACCATGTACTAGTCTTCATGTGTTAATGTTCATACCATTCATGATGTTGGTACAAATGAGAGGAGGTGTCATATTAAGATATCAATCTATTCAATTCCATTCTATTCTTATTCCTATCATTTACCAGCAGATATCCCGCCTGACAGTTGTTTGTCTTGCACAAACTTCTGAATGAGGCACTTCATTTTCTGAAGGCACTCGTCAGGGTTGGTGCACATTTTGCCTGGATCCAAGCACGTCATGTTGTGGACTATGGCGTACTTCAGAGGGCACTTATCAAGAGCCTTCTTGTACATACTTGAAAGGGCATTCTGGCAGTCTTTCTTAAACTGCAGGACACCAAGCTGTCCGGTGGTGTAATTACGTTCTCAAGCCTGCTCTTTCTCTCTCTGCTATTCTGTTTTGCTTTCTTCCAGTAGGCCCTCTTTCTTCTTTTCTCTCTCTCACTCATATCTGCCACTGTCTTCACCTTTCCTTGTGACCTGAGCCTGTGCCATGCCTCTCTCTGCTTCTCCAAACATGCTGCCCTTCTTTCAGGATCTGCATCACGACGAGCCCTGTATCTCCGCTGTCTCTCAGCTGAGGAGACCCATTTAAATGTATCATTTTTCAAAGTAAAATAATATATATCTACTTACATAATATATATACACAGGGGTGCACATAACTGGTACGCAGGTACGCATGCGCGACAAAAATCAGGAATGCGTAATGCCACTTGTGTTACTACGCGCCTTTGCATACTGTCGCCAAAATGCAACCTAGGCAGTGTTAATTAAATTTTTTCACAGATGAAAACGAGACGATAACTAAATAAAAACCTTGTTTTAAATGACGACCACTATGACGAATAAAAACTAGACGGAAATGTAAGGGAGGGACGATTGGGGAAGTGATCCAGTCAGAACTGATTTGCGTTTGTGGAAGATGCGCACATTTGAATTGTAACGTGCTGATCTACCGAGTCGGCATGCGCTTCATGCATGTCTCAAATCGTTAAAAAATGTAAACGTCTGGGAGAAAGAGAAGAGCAGACATATGGATAGATCTGAATAAGAGTGACGACGCGAAAGACAGCTTTATTCGGTATGTTTTTCTGTGCGAACACACACACACACACACACGACCCGAAGCGTGCAGCCCCGCACATAGACGCTGCGCGCAAGGACTGAATCGAGCTCTCTTTCGCGTCTGAATGGACAAATACACACAACATTATGTCTAAATGTCCGTTTTGGAGAGTATTCACGTAAACACAGTCGGTTATGTCTTTACAGAACGTACCGTGCATCAGTGCAATTGGATCTGCACACTCTTAAAGTGACAGTGCGTAATAAACCTAATGCCTTCTGTACACTTAATATTGATCAAACAACAAGATAAAAAGAGAAAATTCACTGCTCTTTAATATCTTTAATAAGGATTAATTATATTTAATTTATACAAATACATATATCTGAACAATCAAATAACTTCAAATAAAAACATTTTCTATCATTTTAGGTCATTCTTTTCACGCTGATGTAAATTTAAGTGTTCGTTTATTTTTATTTTATAAGTTTGGTTTTAGTTAGTTATTTTATGCTATAAAAATGGAAATGTGACGTCATGATTGACAGCTGTGGCCACGCTACATATGGGGTGAGTACCAAACACCATCTCCTGGTCCTCACCTGAGTAACTCACTGAAAAAGTTATGTGCACCCCTGTATATACACATGTTCAGTCCATATAAATAACATAGAAACAATTAATGATCATGATATGCCATAGAGCACTGATGTAACTTAGTTGAAAGATAGTTGACTGTAACTTAGTTGACCATAACTTAGTTGACAATTTCCATATTTCTTCCCCATAACAGAAATGGTGGACCTAGCTTAGCTAACCACATGTCATTTTTTTGAGCAGGTTAATGTAAGAATTCAACACAACATTTCATTATAATAAATAAAACTTTGTAGCCATGACAATGTACATAACATAGTTAATGGTTAATAATACGGCCGTTGACAATATGCTTTTCTACATCAAATATTGAAAAAACTTAGAGGAGACTCACCATGGTGTGTTTGAAATGGCCTCTACAGAGAAAAATGGCATCACATGGTGCTGGTCATACGGTCTTGGGACAAACCATTTTTGAGTTGCTGGGGGAGGTTTTGTTTGTAACATAGTTGACCAACATTTTGTGGACACGAATAAATTAATATATTTTGCTATTTAAATAAATAACTTATATTTTAAACTATTATTTTCCTTTAATATTAAGACTTTTGTAAAAGATTGCAAAAATAATTTATTTATTTTAATTATTTTAATGGATGTTTTTGGACCCTCAACTTTCTCATTTTAAGCAAAATGAAGAATGTATTGCACATATTGTCTGTGTGATGTTATTTCATAAAGCAAGTTTACACATAAAATGCAATTTGTTTGAAAAAATTTGATTGTATAAGTATATTTAACATCAGTGGACATGCAGTGTACCCTAAATTATAGAATAACCCATATTAAATAACTAAATAGCATCCAGTGTCTAACAGTGCAGCAGCATTTTTGGCTGAGGGAATTCCTGGAGGGACTTCATCAGAGCCAGTCACTCCCGGAGATCCAAGGGCCTTCATAAAATGTAAGATATCTACATATCTATTTTTTATATAGGGTATTTTTGATATTTTACTTTGGGTTGGGTTTTTCGTTGGTCCCAATATATTCTGATGGTAATATCTGTCCCAATTTGTCCCAATATCTGTATAATCCTGTCCCAGCAGAACCCCAGGCAGTTGCAAGAAGCCTACTCAATACACCAGAAATGATGACAAATAGTGTTATAAAGTGTAGTCAACCAAATGCTCATCTTGTGAATCACAGGATGATGGGGATGAAGAAAAAGTTTCTGCTGCCGCAGAGAGGCCTACAGAGGTAATGTTAATATTATGTGTTGTAGCAACAATGACAATGACATCCGGTCAGCTGCTTTTCCTTTTAGTGAATCCTGATCTCGCAAACACATCCTTCATTGTCTGAAAAGACAAGAGGTCTCTGACAAGAACCCCCTCTCTCTGTACTCTGTACTGTATTAATCAAACTTTAAATGCTTCTAATATGTATATCTTATGCAACATTCTTCCTATAAGCTTTCATATGACATGTTTGATATCATTTTAAATCTTGAGACCTAACGGAGTTGAATCTCGATAATAGACTGCAATGGTATGATTATTACAATATGAATCCTTTTCAGTCATAGAAATGACGAATTCCAAGCTCTATCATAAATTATACAGCAGGGGGTCTTCTCGACAAGACAAAGAAAGTTTCCCGCTTCCAAATCACTGAAGGTGATTGGCCACTCGCGCCCCCGAAGGCGTGATCCATAAATTCCTTTAAAGAGCCAAACCCCGGTCAGCTCTCTCTCTTCCGCTCTCGTCCCTGCTTCGTCATGTGAAGAAGTCTCCGGTTCTGAACTCCTCAGGAGTTTGCGTCTTCTTTTATTTTCTTTATCTTAGTCTTTTGTTTTGTTTTCAAATTCTCCTTTGTTCGCTTCCACCTAAGAGTGAAATGAACTTAGCCTGAATTATTCCTTCGGTAATTTCACTTTCGAGAGACCTTCAAATCTCCCGCGACCAGCGCGCTCTGGAAACACGAGAGAACGCGCTCTGCTCCGAGGACACATGCACATGCGTTTCCCTTCCTGGTCTCAGAGACACACAAACGAACTATGCAAGTATAACTCCAACGAGTTTTAATGTTTTAAGGTTTGATTCATTGTTGGCTCTCAAAAAGGTACAGAAATCACAGAATTATCTCTCTCTCTCTGTCTCACCCTCAAAACTCTGTTTCGGTTTAAATGCTCGTAATTACAAAGTCAATGAGATATAGATCCAAGAGCTACCAGCTCTTATTATTTCCTACGTTGAGTAGTTTAATTTTATAAACACAGGAAAATTAATGTTCATGGCCAGAAAGTTAATATTTCTTGGAGTTTATAAGAAGGGATAACTTTATTGAGAAATTGATAGGTTAATCTTATGGTCGTTTGCTGGACAAACACCTATTTGATAATTACATTAATTTCCCTTAAGGATTATCTCATAATCGATCTGAAATAAGATTATTGATATATGAATGAGGAATTATAATTTGTTGTGATTGATTATTCATGTATTCATATAATCAATCTATTTTTAATATCGATAATTTAATGTAACTGTAATATGCAATATATTAATCATATTCATGATTAGTTATTAAAATTCCCTATAGATCATTTGAGCTAATGTTCAGGTAATACCCAATGTTCTTACAGTGTCTACATGTCACAAGGTCGAGGTGGGCCAAGCCAGACTGCACCCACCCCTGGACCAGGATCACCCTGAGGAGCGTGTCAAAGGAGGAGGCAGGAATAAAAGAATAACAACTTTATTTAATGTCTAAAAGAAATTTGAAAATCCTATTCTAAAATCCTCTTCTTTCCTTTCCCCAGGAATCCAAGGCAACACCGTGGTAAGTTATGGCCAGGTGGGTATCCCAGGTGAGTAGACGGTCGGGGCTCACTTCCTTCTGGCGCTGGTGCCAGACTCACAGTGGCAAGGACCTCCAGCAGAGATGTACGGTTCTCACGTGGGTTGTAAAGGGCGGGCACTTCACACCATGGTTTCAGGGCTGCAACAGACTCAAGTCACAAGCTGAGCAGGGCTTTCGCTGGGGCAGACAGCATAACACTTCAAGCAGGGGTAAACCGTTCTCACGTGTGTTGCAGGGGCAGTCACAAGCTAAGCGGGCCTTCACTGGAACAGACGGTATCAACACTTCAAATAGAGGTGAACAGCTCTCACATGGGTGGCAGGAGACAGAGTCACAAGCTGAGCGGGGCTTTCACTGGGACAGACAGAATCAATACTTCAAATAGAGATAAACAGCTCACACATGGGTGGCAGGAGACGGAGTCACCAGCTGAGCAGGGCTTTCACTGGGACAGACAGCATAAAAACTTCAAGCAGAAGTAAACAGTTCTCACGTGTGCTGCCGGGGACAGAGTCGCAAGCTGAGCGGGGCTTTCACTGGAACAGACAGCATTAAAACTTCAAGCAGAGATAAACAGTTCTCACGTGTGCTGCCGGGGACAGAGTCGCAAGCTGAGGGGGGCTTTCACCAGAGGTCTCGATCTGAAGAGCCGATGATCGTCAGAGTTGGGACAGATGTTGTGAATAATTTCCTCACCACTACAAGCGGGCTTCACTTCGTCTTTTCCAGTCCAGACGACGAATTCCACTCTTCAAAACTGCCCTCGGATCCCACAAGCAACACTCCTCTTCTTTCACGATGATCCTTCAGCTGCAACACTCTACAAACATTTCCCAACGGGAGAGAACCACACCAGATCGATGGGGGAAGACACAGAAACAACAAGCCTTCTCTTCCCCTTGTGTTTTATCCTCTTCCAACGCTGGCACCACCTCAATCAGACACTCAGAGTGAAGTCCCCACACCTGTTGTCAATCTGCCGTTTAGTTGTCATGACAACAGACACACACACAAGCCCGGGGACAGTGTTACACTAAAAGTGCCCCGGCGGGAACACTTCTCCGGTGGGAATAGTTCCGGGGATTATTTGTCACCCCGTGACATACACATCAGACATTCTACACATTCACATTTGTATGTGGAGTAGCCTATATAATCTAAGTTTATATCTAAGTATAGATATACTCACAAGTGTTCAGTCGACGGACAGCGAGTGGGTCTGTGCACAGGGAAATTACGATGCCGCAGATGTGCTGTTCCTGGCTGTGGACAAACAACATCTTTGAATACGCTGCGAAAGATCCAGACGTCAGGGAAAAATGGATGCACTTTATTTTTTGCGGACGTCTCAGTCACGGCAGTGTTAGTTTAAGCGTTGAAGGATGACTGTTTTGAGAACAAATCCCAAAATGATGCTGCCTTTGGCAGAAAACTGTTGCTCAAAGATAAGTCCGTGCCGACTATTCTGGGCTCAACAACGACGACGCAAACTGTAAGTAATGTATTTAAAACTTTAAACTACTTTTTAAATACGCCGAATCCGCAAACGTTCTGGCTGGGGGCGTTAATAATTGATGCATAGGCACTGACGTTAGCCAATCATAACAGTGGGCGTTAACACTGAACTCTTAAAGGGGAAACACCCCCAAAACAGACTGTTTGAATCAGAGGATGAGAAACAGGGTGGGAAAAGATCATAAATCACTACATTTAAAAAAAAAATTGTAAAAAAAACTATAGTAATACTATAATTGCACCTAAGGGAACATAATAATAAAATAAAAAAAAACATGTCATGACCCCTTTAAAACCACTAATGTCATGTAATGAGTGAGTAGGAATCAGAGAGAGTTAACAGATGAAATAAGTACAAAATTATAATTTATTAATACAATTGAACTATACTCCACAAGCTGCATTAGCAATACAAGTGTTTCCCCACAGGATCTTTGGTAAAACTGTGGTGAGTACCTCTGCCCCCCCTATTATCTAAATATCGATAAAAAACTATTGCGAAATGACGGCGTTTCTATTAACCGATGTTATGCAACTAAAACGTCCTTTTTTCTCGCGCGATAAGTCATTCCAAAAATCACGGCAACGGACGTTGGTTTATATAATATCACAGCCACCGCATTAGACATTATTATTATTAATGGAAGGAGACGTAGGCTACGTGTTATCCAAGCATTAATGTCAGGGCCCTTATAGGCTACTCCGAACGATATATAAGGAGTTTCTGGGTGTTTCCCCTCATTTCTGCTCTGAGGTTTTGATTGTGACATTTCTTTGAGGTTTAGAATCCAGTATTCCTATAGGCTAATTATTGTTTATTTTATTAATTTAATAAAGAACTCTGTCTCTTATTCCAAAAGATCCATGTGGGCTACTTTTGTGTCTATTCGTTTTTCCTTTTTAAAGTAATTGAAAAACGAAAAATTAACGGTTGTCTTTTTAAAACGCAAAGTTGAACACCAAAAGTTTAATTTGAACTGGCAACACCAACTGCTGCGCAAAAAAGTAAATATCGACGAATTTTCAGATTTTTGTTTAATGACTTTTTGCCCCTTTATTAAACATGTGAAATATACACAAATTAATATGGAAAACATGTCGATTTTACTGGTTTTCTAAGGTCAAATTAGAATCTGGAATTGATATTTTCCCGCAGTGATGAATGAGAAGAGCCAATATTAAACTATTGTTTTCTAAGTCGGCTAAGATCTCCATCTTCGCTGTTAATGCGCTTTTAGAGAGAAATGCACCTTTCATACGGATTACTTAATCAGAACAAAATGTATTAGCTTTAGATTCGAATTTGTTCGTTTTAAAGTGGACATTTCAAGCTTTAGATAGGCCTATATTTTGTTTCAGTTCTCGCGCTCCAGTTCACGGAGATCATGAAACTGATTGTTTTATTTTATTTTACAAAAGCACAACGTTTTCTTGTAGTTACAAATAATGTATTATTATTTTCAGTATGACCAGAAATGATGGAGTATTTTAAATTATTTCACTATTGATAGGAAAAAGTGTTCGCGCGCGCGCCTCCGTGCCATCCAGTGCGCGTTCCACACTCCGCTCCACAAACCCTTGGATATGCGTCAAAATCTTGTGTTTATTTGTGATAATCTTAGTCCTGTATTATTATTGTCTAACCCGTATTATGAATGTCATTTGACGAATTGCTTTGTTCCTTTTTTGGATAAAAGCGTCTTCGAAATATAGCCTAGTAATAATGATGATAATTATTATTATTTGCGGACACGGACCCCAAACACACCGCGTCTTCAGGTGACTGTAAATGCGCAAAAACTGTTTCCATTGCAGTTTTGCGAAATATTCCTTTTTCGAATTGCCTGAAAAACCACCTCATGCGAGCGTAAAAACTTTTTTTGCGATAAACGCGAGTTTTTGCGAAATTGACGTGTTTCCATTGGGCGTATTTTCAATTCGCAATTTTAATTTGCGCAATTTGAAGGGTAATGGAAACGCATTACTGAACCCAGTCCGTGCGCGCATGCCGGGCTTAACTCACAAAAATAAACACTGAAGTTTATAATTTCTGTTGTTGTTTTTTTACAGGGTCATAATATATCATATCTTTAGTTTGTCAGTGCGTTTTGTGGTGTTAGGAATTGTTTTTCGGCGCATTTCAGCACTAACTCAAAACGTGCGTACATGTACACCACCTCCTGAGCTGGCGTAGGATTTGAGCGTGCCGTACGCCAACGTCCATATTGATAAATCGCAAAGTCACCGTGGTTTTGGGTGTACGCCAGGTGTACGCTGGAAATTTGGTGTACGCACTTTTGATAAATGAGGGCCATTATCTTTTATTTTGGCGGAAACTGCATTAAGCTTTTATTTTGGCGGAAAACATGGATACAAACGCGTCTTATTAAACTTCTAGTAAATTGCTGTAATCGTCAACTATGCAGATGTGGAAATAATGCGTAACTGGGTAATGGGTTCCTACACTCATAGCCTAAGTGTTTTGAAAGTAGTTCTGCTTACCGCGGACTCTACACTTTCTCATCTCTCTGAGATATGATGCTCTTATCATCCGATCGTGGTTGTATCTCTCTATTAGTATTACTTGATCTTAGTGCTGCATTTGACACCATTGACCACAACATCCTTTTAAATAGACTCGAACATTATGTTGGCATTAGTGGAATTGCACTAGCATGGTTTAAATCATACTTATCTGACCGTTATCAGTTTGTAGCAGTAAATGAAGAGATGTCTTATCAATCACAAGTTCAGTATGGCGTACCACAAGGCTCAGTACTAGGACCGCTGCTGTTCACTCTGTACATGCTACCATTAGGAGAAATCATTAGGAAACATGGAATTAGTTTTCACTGTTATGCTGACGATACTCAGCTGTATATTTCTTCAAAACCTAACGAAACCTACCAATTCACAAAATTAACGGAATGCATAGCTGATATAAAAAATTGGATGACTAGTAATTTCCTACTACTAAATTCAGAAAAAACAGAGATTCTAATTATTGGACAAAAAACTTCCACACGTAATAACCTAGAGTACTGTCTATCACTTGATGGCTGCTCTGTTAAGTCTTCGTCGTCGATTAGGAACCTGGGTGTGCTCTTTGATACCAATCTTTCAGTTGAAAGTCATGTGTCTAGTATCTGTAAAACCGCTTTCTTCCATCTTAAAAATATATCTAAATTACGTCATATGCTATCAATGAATAATGCAGAACAATTAGTTCATGCGTTTATGACCTCAAGGCTAGATTATTGTAATGCTCTACTGGGTGGTTGCCCTGCACGCTTAATAAACAAACTACAGCTAGTTCAAAACGCAGCAGCTCGAGTTCTTACTAGAACCAGGAAGTATGACCATATTAGCCCCGTTCTGTCAACACTGCATTGGCTGCCTATTAAACATCGTATAAATTTTAAAATATTGCTGATCACTTACAAAGCACTAAATGGTTTAGCTCCGCAGTACTTGAGCGAGCTCTTAACGCGTTATAGTCCTTCACGTCTATTGAAATCTCAAAATTCCGGCCAGTTAATAATACCTAGAATATCAAAATCGACTGCTGGCGGTAGATCCTTTTCCTATTTAGCACCAAAACTTTGGAACAGTCTTCCTAACATTGTCCGGGAAGCAGACACACTCTGTCAGTTCAAATCTAGACTAAAAACACATCTCTTCGGCCTAGCATACACATAACACATTATAGACTACTATAATTCAATGTTAGGCTGCATAGTTTAGAACAGCCGGGACCGGGAACACTTCCCGTAAATCCTGATGTACTTGGTACATCATAAGAAGGATGGCGTCTACGCTAATATTAGTCTCTCTGTCTATCCCGAGGTTTACCGCTGTCCACCGGAACCAGGCCGTATCCAGATCTGATGAAGGACCAGCGCCAGGACACGACGACCTGAGCTGACCTGAAGTGTCAACCAGTCTCTCCTCCTCTCCACTCCGACTTCAACAAACAGGAACTGGACAAATACTCTGATTCATTCTGAACTTCTGACCTGTAATGCTCCTGAATCATAATCATACACTGTTCGCTCGTTGGCCAGAGGAGAACTGGCCCCCGACTGAGCCTGGGTTCTCCCAAGGTTTTTTTCTCCCTTCTGTCAACTGATGGAGTTTTGGTTCCTTGCCAATGTTGCCTTACCTTCTGGCTTGCTTAGTTGGGGACATTTAATATTCAACAATATTATAGATCTGCCTTAAAGGTGGACGATGATGAAATTGTTTTTTGTATTATTTTCATGTTATCACTGTGAAGCTGCTTTGATACAATCTGTATTGTAAAAAGAGCTATATAAATAAAGGTGACTTGACTTGACTCCTGAACCTCCTCACTATCACCATCATCATCACTGGAGCTGATGAAGGTCCTGTTGCAGCAGAAAATATATATTTTGACACATTTTACAGCGTCTGCTTGAAGGGCCTGTATCTATTTTTCACGCTATTTCTCTGCACATTCCGTGCGTTTTTTCTCCACTATTTTGACAGATACACACTGACACTGCACGCTCCCTCAAAGGGGGAGGTGTTTAAAGATGTGATTGGGCCAGCCCAGTGTCAATCAAGAAAACAACCAATGGGCCGCTGATCTACGCGTTTCATGGGCCGGTTTGTCAGTGGAAAAAAAAACTAACGCTTACTTTTTTTGGCCAATGCATTACACCGGCACTAAACCAGCGCCGTAAATTAAACAAAACAAAACGAATGGGCCGCCGATGCATGAGTTTTATGGGCCGTTAAAAAAAAAAAAAAGTATGAGATGCATCGGCCCAAAAAGCACGTCGGCCCACCTGGCATTTGCCCGGTATGCCCGATTACCAGTCCAGCCCTGCACTGAACTCACAAGACGTCTGAATCTGTGTATAACTAATCAGTAACACTTTACAATAAGGTTCCCTTTATTACTTAAATTACATAAAAAGTACAGTTTGCTTACTCAAGTGTAAGCTTTTAAAACCACTTGGGGTTTTTTTTGCAGAAAAAGCACAGTTTTTCCACAGTGCTATCAGGAATCGATAAGAGAATTGTGAAAGGACAAGTTCGATATTTTACACTTAAAGCCCTGTTTTCAGGTAAATAGGTAACATGGAATTTCTGATGAAATAGAACGGTTAAGATTGAAATTTGGACACATGCTGCTGGC
>JARPMJ010009504.1:0-26453 GCA_033366665.1 Phoxinus dragarum
GCTTATAATAAGAGTTAGCAATATTATTGTGCAAGTCATTATTATTTATTATTGTGTTTAAAAGAAACAATCAGTTTGGCATCGTTATGTAGAATCAAATCACAAAAATGAATACGACAATAATGATAATTATTTTTTATAAAGTCAAAAGGGGCAAAACAATAAAAATCTGTTATGTAAATTTTTTTTAGATAAACATAAAAAAACATAATAATAACAAAAACTTTAAAAATCTGCTCTGTATGGTTACTGAACTCCTAAGCCAACATTAAAAATGAATACAAAATAATAATAATATAACTCTAAATATTATTGTGTCAAAATAAAAATAAGCAGGAAAATTATGTTGTGCATGATCTCTTTACAGTTTCCAACTTACATGGATATTGAACACTTAGACCAACATTAAAAATAGTATAAAATTAATATAATAATACAAATTATTATTATAATTACTTTTTATAGTGTCAAATAGTACACATATATTTAAAAACTGTATGTTATTTTTGTTATTTGCTCTTGTTCATGGTTATTGAACACTTAAACCAACATAAAAAATAATAATAATAATAATAAAGTAATAATAATAACTTATTATTACAGTCAAAATAACTATGTTCGGCATGTTTATTGAACTCTGAAACCACAATTGCAAGAAAAATGCATGAAAAAATATATCATAAAAATACAAATAATAGTGTTAAAAAGTAAACCAAAAAAAAGTAAAACTGTTCTGCATGGTATTTAAATACGAAAAAACACAAATTCTTATTATTATTATTGATAACTGTTATTAGTTAGCCTGTAGTTCGGAGTCTCTGGATCTCACCCAGTGGATTGTCCTTCAGCACGATCTCCAGGGACTTCTTCTCCTCCACTCCTCTGAATCCCACTTTCTCATAATACGCCGAGCGGAAGTTCCTCTGAGGATCTTCAGCCATGATCAAGCTGGAACACAACAACACCATGATGATGATGATGATGACACTTTATTAATCATAATCAGACTATGGGAACTCAATGGTAATAGATCAGATCAGTGTCACGGTTGCTATAACACAAGAAAGGTTTTCAGCTCAAACCAACTCAGATATACAGTATAAATAACAGACGTCCTATTCAGCACAAGCCTCATCTCAAGAAATACAACATATTAATTGCTCCCTATAAATCAATTAAATAATTGAACCATGTGATCCCAAACCCAGTCTGGAGCCGCACGGGTATATCTGTGGCAATAGCTGTATGGGTCAAAATTATCCATTTTTCTTTTATGCCAAAAATCATTAGGATATTAAGATCATGTTCCATGTTTTATTCAGCTTATTCATTCAACTTTCGGATGATGTAATCTTCATTTTAAAAAAATTGTTTTGTGGTCCAGGGTCACATATGACATTATGATATCAAACTAATAGTAAAATGTAGAACATATTAAAATATTCATTTTATTACATAAGGCACCGTTTTTGGAATTCAAACAATTAAAACAAGCTTTTTAAAAAAATTACCAGTATAATAATCTGAAGGGAAAAAAAACCTTGTGCATTATAATAATATTTTGAATACTTTACAGCTGGATTGATACCGTGTTGTAGTTTAATGGATTTACAGTATTGCATACATTTAAAGTTTAAAAATTATTAAACATATGAAATGCTAATTCCAAAAACGGAGCCAATTGTGCAATAAAATAGATATTGTTCTAGTTTCTACATTTTACTATTAGTTTGATATCGTAAAGCTATGGTCAACATGTTTAATTGAATTATACAGGGCTAATTAACATAACTTATGGTCTTGAAAATAAGGCTTGTGGTGCAAAGGACATTTATGTATATCTGAGTTGGTTTGAGCTGAAAACATGAAATGCACAGATAGTTTAATAATTGCTGTGAAACCGAATGTCTAACGAAAGTCAAACGTTAAACTAACAAAGGTAAAGATAGTAAAACTATGGTATTTTTATTAGTGTAGATTAGAAGAACACTATAACATTTCCAAAAAAATAGCCTACAAGGTACAACAGTTATTATATCTATGGTAAAACCATGGTAAACTGATGTAAGACACGTCTGCTATGTTCCACATAAAAAAACAATGTGTTAAGACGCATAAATGTTTAAACATCACAGTTTATTCCGCAGAACTCACCAGGCCTCAGTCTCATCCGCGGTGTTTCCTGAGCAGAGACCCGAGGAGTGATTCACCGATCACCGGTCACATTCAGCTCACATTCAGACTGCAGGAGCAGGATTATCATCTTCAGATCTTCATAAGGAAACTGTGAACGAGTCTGTCTGAATCTGATTCTGCAGGCTTGTGTTTGCAGCTTTCTGCCCTCGGAAGTGAATCACGTCCTCGTGTTGTTGTACTACCGCCCGTGTCCGGCAGGAGGCGCTCATAGAGCCCTCTCTCTCCCTCTCTCTCTCTCTCTCTCTCTCTCTCGTCTCTCTCTCTCTCTCTCTCTCTCTCTCTCTCTCTCTCTCTCTCCGTGTGTGTGTGTGTGTGTGTGTGTGTGTGTGTGTGTGTGTGTGTGTGTGTGTGTGTGTGTGTGTGTGTGTGTGTGTGTGTGTGTGTGTGTGTGTTGGGTAGGTAAACTGTTTATTTTGTTCAGCGGTATTTGAGCGATTGCTATTTGTTTATTGTTCTTTTTTGATTACTGTTTAATTTAATAGTGTTTAATTGTCTTTAATGCATAGCATTCATATTAGTCAGGCTATGTGGTTAAGTCAAACTGAAAATTCAGACCTGAAAATTAAGTAAGGAAGATTGGATAGACAGGACCAGACAGTGTTTGTTTCAATTATCTTCTTTATTGTTACTCACTTAACTTATCATAATAAAATAAACATGAGTCCAGTTGAATATCAAGAACACATAAACATGAACAATATACTAATCTAATGACCATGAGACATAATATTTCCTATGTAATCATTTTTTTACTCTTTTATTCTGCATGCAAAGAAACATATTAAGAGGATATGTGCACAGCAAGTGACTGTAATATTACTCTTATTGGAATACATGTATAGACGAATAACAAATGCATCTCATATGTCTATGCTGAGAATTTTATCTAACTGACTAAATATTTAGAGGTCAGAACAGGTTTCAAACATATTTTCCCTCTCTATTCCTTCACACGTTCTTTACCTCTGAAAATGTCTAAATTATGTATCATACTTTACATAAACTGGTGATTTTTTTCCCCGAAAAGATCTCAAGACAAGATTTGTGATATTTGAGTTCAGAGAATCATTTGCACCCCGTCAAGTAGTTAAATCATACAATTCAAATATCTATCATACTAAATATTTAATAAACATGATTTGGTAAATGTTCCAGGGTCAATGCAAAAATAATATAATTATTTAGGGGATTTTTTACTCTATGTTCATGCGATAGCTAATCCATGAAATCTGCAGAGAAAAGGGAATAAAATCGTTTTAAGTTCATTACTGACAAATGCTTGGCAAATATGAATCATTGGTAACATAAGGTTCATTAGTTAACATTAGTTAGGCCTAATGTATTAACTAACATGAAGTAAGCAATAAGCAACATTTGTTACAGTATTTATTAAATAATAACATCATATTTTATTATATATATAATATTATATTATATTTATTAAATAATAAATAATAAAAATCCAGCTGTTCATTGTTTATCATGTTAGTTCACAGTGCATTAAGTTGATATTTCCGCGAATAACTGCAATTGACCCTTCGCAGGGAGCTTGATTGACAGGTGAACTGACCAATCATACTTCGTCATCCGCCATTTTGTCCGACAAAGCAGTCAGGAGAGATTAACGTTAGAGGATTTGAATTTGAGAAGCGGAGTGTTTGACGTCTTTCCGCGGTTAAAACAACATTCCTTCTTTTGTTCATTCATGTTTATTTGATGCTATAAATGAACTAGAGATGATCGGTTCACGAGCAGCTTAACTGAGGCGACACAGCGATCTGTCACGACACATTAAAGAGCCTCGAAACGGTATTTATTGTTTAAATTTATTTTTTTAAATGACCAAATTTGAAAGGTGAGACTTTGTTTAATATATTAAATATATTAAACATATATGTTTAATATCAAAAGTAACCGAAAAGTAACCTGGTCTGTCCTGTCTGTCTGTGTGTTGTCAGTCTCCTCTCTGCTCCGTGATGTATTTTTCACTGCGTGAGAACATGGTGTGGCGTGAGAGCGGCGTAGCTTGTCGGACATAGCAACAGTAACTAAAGGGGGCGGGTAAACTAAATACTGCAGAATGCAGCTTTACCTAAGGTAGTTAACACTTAACTAATGAACCTTATTGTAAAGTGTTACCGAAACACATTTAATAGTCTTGAATATTAAGCATGCTTTACTGACAGTATCTGATTACTTTTCTTCAATACATATATCTGATGTTGAAGGCGACAGGTCCTCTGATATTAAAGCCGAGGTAGAAAGACACCTGGCCTTGTTTGTACACACTCTCTGGTTTGTGAGGAGTGACTTCAATCTGTTTCCCATCTCGAATAGCGAACACTTTTTTGATTCCTCTTGACCACCCCGCTGATCCGCTGGAGACAATCAACTTCATATTTGAATAGGAGCTCCAGCCAGTCAGGAGGATCATCCGATGTACAGCTCCACCTTCATCTTTTCGTCGCAGTTTTGAGCTGTGAACCAGTCTCTGCAAACCATTCCCTTCCCCAAAGAAGAACAAAGGCACCAGATAGCGGCCGCGAAGGTATATCTGATAATTCTTCTCATATGAATCACGCATATACAGCACACATTTTTCTAGGTTTGGAGGGTTTGTGATTCTTGGTTTGCGCTTCATCATCAAACCAAAAGAGCAAAAGAATCAAGAGGTAAAACTCCGGGTCTCTATCTTTTTCTTTGCTCACCCACAGTCTCTGTAAGCTGGCCTGGAGCTCTTCGATGGGTTCACACTCCTCATCAAACACGCTCAGGATGATGTTGGCAGAGACGTAGAGAATGTTCTGGGTTTCGTCGTCAGATTGTGGATTTTGAAACGCACTCGGATTTTGCTTAAGCGCACTGATATCAGATTTGGGGAAATGAAGCAGTCCTGCAAAAGACTTCATTTTCTTCTCATTCACCGTGTCTTCATCGGTCAGCCCGTCCCGAGCAAAATATCGCTTGTAGCACTCTTCAATTTCATCGTGAAGATAGTCCGGGTCAAGTTTATTGATCCTTGGTCTTGAGAATCCCAGGTACCATTCAAAGATATCATATCTCTCCTCAACGTCACTTCTATGTTTACTGATCAATGTACAGTATTGTTGTTCAAGAGGGTTTTTTGCACTGAAATCATGAATGTACTTGCAAACCTGGAGAAACCCGAAGTAGCCCCTGTTATTGAAACTGGAGGTGTCTTCTGACTCGTGCTCAGCTGCATTTTCTTCCTCTTGAAACGCTTTAACGGCTGAGTTTGCAATGTCCAAAACCGTTTCTGTGTTTGCGTATGCATTTGTGTTCAGAATGGTCCGCAAGTGGCTTTTGTGAACTTGCCCCAGTGTATCCATAATATGAGATTTTGTGGGCGCTCTGGCAATGGCCTCTTTTGCCCAGCTTTCTGCCTCAACATATTTGTTTGTCCTTCCCTCAAGGTAATAGAAACGTGCAAGTGCTTGAGGATAAAAAGGGTCAGTGGTGAACAAAATCTGAACCCTGCGTCAACAAACTAATGCATTCATTCTTTCTCCTGTCATTTATCATGAGATCAAGAATGAGTTTGGAAAACTTGTATTTTTTCCGTGTCGACCCTTGCGGTTAACATCTTCTTGCAAATCCGCATGTAATCACTCTCCTTTCCTGTTACCATGTTTTGCAAGAAGTCCGAAGCGATGTTGAATCTTGTCAGGTGGTTTTCAGTGAGCATCCTCACACATGCATCTGCGATCAGTGGATGTGCCATGCGTATGCAGTCGGTTTTTGGTTTTCCTTCTGAGAATATGACTATGAGATTAATGAAAGGCTTCATTATGGCTTCCAGTGGGCCGTTTCCCTCATCGGAGGACCGGTTTGTTTCTGCAATGAATTCCTCGCACAAAAGCCTCGACAAGTGCGAGCCTGGGACGTATGAATTTATCAAAGCCAAAAAACTGAGAAGTCTTGTGCTTTTGGACTTTGGATAGCTTTTAACATGTTTCACCATTTTTGCTGTGATCAGTTTCTCCGCGTCCTCTTTCTGGAAACCTCCCTGCATTGTATTAAAAGCATGGAAGTTCTCTGACACTGTCTTGTATTTCTTCTTCAGCTCCTTTTTTTTTTTGATCAAACCTCTCTTTCTCGTTTGGAGAGAGCCTCATTGTAATTTCCACTTTGCCTGTTGCTCGGACGGTTGTAGTCCTGCAGTTTAAAATGATCACCGCTGGAGTGTCTGTACTGATGTCCCTCTTACGGATTTCGTCAATCAGGTTTTCCCAGAGAGAATTCTTGATCGGCTGATCAATGTTTTCCTTGGTGTCCAGCAACAGCAGCACTGTTTTCTGATCATGTTCGGCATGTTTTTGTTCATTAGACAGGAGAAAGAGGTCCACCACTTGTTTCGGCAGCTTTTTATCTTCTAAATAAGACTCGATCACTTTGGCACATCTGAGGTCTTTGTGAAAACGCCAAAGGCACTTGCATGGCGAGGGTTGAGCCTCCACTGCCAGGCTGGTATGGTAAAGAAACTTCAGTGATCAGACATCTTTTCCTTTTTTTCCCCTCAATTAACTTTATTAACTCTTGAAAGCAATCCCTTTCTACAAATGGTGAGTTCTCTGGTGTGCTAAAGTTCAGCCACTGTGGAGGCGCTCCTTTAAGATAATCAGTCTCGTGCTTCATAGAGTCAATCGCTGAGTCTCCGGTCTCAAATATATCCGACCACACGACGTCGAGGCATGACAGGGAATCTCTAAGGTTAGTTGGCATTGCGGTTGCATCATTCATTTCGGAGCTGGGTTTGATTGGGACACTAAAAAAAATAGTGTTTTATTTTTCCGTTTTCTTTCCAAGAATGGGTATAATTGTGAGAGGAGTGTTTCAAAATGGTTAATAAATCCCTGCGAGGCCTTGTTGCAGTGCGACGGAGAAGGAGATCAAGATACCTATAGCAGAATGCAGAATAAAGACAAATAATTGCTGAGGGAGAACAAAAGAAGCAGAAATAGAGACAAAAATCACTTTGACATGGTCTTAGATAAGGTTTTTGGGTTCATTCACCACAGCCATATAAGAGCTCTATGCATTTGTTGTTGTTTTCATGTTGTATGTATTAATAACAGTCTGGACTAGTAAACTCTCAAGTGTCTGCTTTCTAAGGATACAATGGTTGTATAGTCCAGAATGATTTTAAAGAGCAGAAACCTTTTTTATTTTGTTATGTCATCATTTATGCACACCTTTTTCAAAACTGAAATGGGATTAATGGGTTTTTTCTTTTTTATTATAAGCTCAGACTGTCTCCTGCCTCCTTGCAATATTCCCTGACCAGCGTTCAAAGCAAACCTACACCCATCCAAGTATGTGCTTCACAACATGAATAACAATAAAATAACATAATTATAGCTATGACAAAAACATTTAAAAATTACATTTATTTAAAACTTAAACATATATTACCTATTTCTGAAACACTAGTTAAATAATAAATGCACTTGTATTAGACAGTGAAATTCATGAATTGTCTTACCGTCCTGCTAACAGTCAGATTCTGCAGTATTCAATAATTAGGCAGCCGCAGCACACCTTTTATTTGCCAAGAAACGCGTGTAAAACCCCCACCCCTTTTGTGTCATACATTTTTGTCTTTTGTTTCACAATACATAAAAATGTAGGTGAAACTTGAGGGCTGCATTTTTGTGTAGGCCTATTGTGATACAGAAGATCTGTTGTCTGTTCAAATGTATCACTAATAAGCATACGGTACATTATTTACAGGAAAAAGGTTGGGGAGGGTTTTCCATGAAGCAATATTCACAAAAGTTTATTTCATTTCTCTGAAAATGAAAGTAAGACACAATACTGCACTGAGTGAGTGTGGCAGAATGTGTTATTATGTTCCAGTTTGTCATTTGTTTCTATGGTTATTCATTGTATTACTAATTAGCGCTTGTACTTGAGTACGTTATCACGTGTAGCCTGTATCTTTCCCTTCCATTCAGTTTATTGTCCAGTATTGTTTGTGCTTAGCACGCTGTTTCGTTGAGTTTTGGTGTATTGAATTATAAAAAAAATGGTTAAATAAACATCACTGCTATTTTTTAACCCCTGGCTTATCTTCATCATCTTTGGACTTAAAATGTGACAGCCACAGCTCTGTAGAGTTTAGCTTCAACCCTAATTAAACACACCTTATTCAGTTAATCAAGTCCTTCAGGCTTATTTGAAAACCTTACCTATTAAAAAATATATCTATATTACGATATATGCACTCAATGACAATTTCAGAACAGTTAGTTCATGCGTTTATGACCTCAAGGCTAGATTATTGTAATGGTCTACTGGGTGGTTGCCCTGCACGCTTAATAAACAAACTCCAGCTGGTCCAAAACGCAGCAGCTCGAGTTCTTACCAGAACCAGGAAATATAACCATGTTAGCCCCGTTCTGTCAACACGGCATTGGCTCGCTAATATTAGTCTCTCTGTTCATCTCAAGGTTTCGTCAACCGGATCCGGCCGTATCCAGATCAGATGGAGGACCTGCACCTAAAGGCTAATTTTCTTAATTAAAAAAAATACATGTATCAAAATTGTAATGTGTGTGTGTGTGTACAGGTACACGTATGTGTGTGTGTGTATATGTATGTGTGTATAGGTGTGTATGTATGTGCATATGTATTTGGGAGATACACTGTTCTGTTTATATTGTGTTATTTATATATATATATATATATATATTATTTCTTTTTCTTTTATTTTTTATTGCTCGAAATAAACTTCAATAAATATATACAATATAATATAAATACGTATTTAATGTATTTCTACACTTTGGAAAATATGCATGTCTGTTTATCCTTAGGGTCAACTGTTTACTCTTTTTCCTGTCAAATGAAAGTTAAACACACATTGATTCTAAGAAATTAAACCTGTAACTCTGCATAAATACCTCCAAGCTCTCGAAGAATACCAGACATATTCTGATGGGTTAGATTCATTCACTGCAAAGGAAGGACAGGTTTCCTTTTCCTGAAATTAAAGTTCTATATCACCAAACATGAGTAGCATTTGGTTACAAAAGATAAATTCAATACACACTACGCATACAATATAAATGTAACCGCCGGTTTACCTAATGTTTTGACAATCACGATACACATATTTTGATGGAAGTTTTGGACCATTTTTATGATGTAGACCGAAAATGAGCTTCCCCTCTTTGAAAGACCAGCAGTCGCCACTGGTAACCGGGGTATCCAGGGTAGCAAGAGGAAACAAGGTTCTAGATACATGTACACACACACACACACTGTTTTCAGGTATTCTCTGCACACGCAGATTTCAGTTATGATGCATATACTTATATATTATAATGCTTATAAAAGTGTGTGTGTACGTGTGTCTCTGTGTGTATGTGCATGGGGTGTGTGTGAGAGAGAATGTGCGAGTGTGTAAGTATGTGTGAGAGAGAATGTATGAGTGTGTGTATAGGTTTATATTACATTTTGGGGGACCAATTGAAGATGGTAAAACCTGAGATCACCTACATTTTAGGGCACAGCCAGCCACGTGGGAAAGGATAAATAAACATAGGCCTACTAAATAAATATATATATATATATTTTTTTTTTAATGCATAAAGTTTTCTGTGATGGGTAGGTTGGGGTTAGTGTAAGGAAAAAGAATATAAAGTTTGTACAGTATTAAAATCATTACATCTATGGAGAGTCCCCATAAAACAATGTGTGTGTGTGGATACTGCGTTGTCACACAATATCAAATTACTGTTTTTTCAATACAGAAGCATTGTTACTGTCCATAGTGTTTGAAGCTGTTCAGGGTGCTAGTTAATAATTTTGTTATCATTTACCCTTAAAAATAAAAATAATAATCATAAAAATAATTATATAAATGATTGTTCATAGCTTTACATCTTCAGAACAGGATCACTACTGCATGACCCACTCTTCATCTCTATACTTGAACTACACAAGCATGAATTGAGTTTATAAGACTTAAAGTCCACTGAGTGACAAGCTCAGGACAGTTAAAATATAGCAGAGCTCATTCTGAAATAAACATCAGCATATATAGTATATTAACTATTTCTGTCTTTAAGCATGTATATTCTGTCTGGCATTTACTGGATAGTTTCAGGACAAAGGGGCCAATACGAATATTTTTAGAGAGTAAATATATTTATATCTTTGTTTGGTTGTAACCACTAATACAATTTAACAGAATTATATGCATTAATTTTCAATTTAAACATTTGGAAGTAAAAATTGTGATGCCAGGCCTGTATTATAATTTTTTGAGCATGGAAATCTCATAAAAGTGCACCGTGGTAATAATTCTTCATTCAAGCCATACATTTTATGAGGTCTTGCTTTATTTGAGCAATGAAGCGGAAAAAATACAAAGTACAAAGGTAAAGTGAAGGCACTGAAACTTTTAGAAAAATACAGCCATTCAACAGTATTAGTGTAAAAACCAAACCAGGAAAATGACATCTTTACCCATCTAGTGTTATAAACAACTTTCATATCTGTTTAATTAACCTCAGAAGCAGAAAACCCCCAGAATGTGAGAAAACATGCTAAATTAAAGGTGTATATTACCAGATTAATACATTCGATATAGATTTAAGAAATGCAATTGTTTTTTCTTTAGTTTTCCAAACAAGAACATAAGGTGGTAAAAAAAATGCTGATTCGTTAGAACATCATCCACATTTCCAATAATTATTAACGATACTAATATTCTCATGCTGTTATTTTAAAAATTTTTGATGAATAATTGTGTTATATAATGTTACACAGTAGAAAAGGTTTGTTTAGGAGAGGGATCTGGAGCTGAAAGAGGTTCTGCTGTAGCTAAAGCTGCTGTATTTGGACGAGGAAGAAGGGGATAAAGAGTAATCCACGCTGCCCCTTCGGGATCCGCTCCGAGATCCCGAGGCAGATCCGGGATTGGAGAGGTTGTAGGGGCTGCTGATTCCCCGTGATGAAACCGTGGCGGCGGGAAGCATTCGGACTTCCGTCTTCTCCTCGTTCATGCAACCTTCCAGAGCCTCCTTGTAGGATATCCTCAGCTTGGTCTTGGGGCAGGTCAGGGTTTTTGGGTGGTGACGTGAATCCTGGAGCCTCTGAGCCGCTCTCATGTCCAGCCAGCCTAGATGCAAAGCCTCCTCAAGGGAACGTCTGGTCCCGAGCTCTGGGTCGAAAAGCCCGCCGGTTAAATACTGGAATTCGAGGAAGCGCTGGCCAGCCTCGTACGGAAGCCACTTTTCTTTGACGGCCTCAGCGGCGGACATTTTACGCTTGGTTTTCACATCTTCAAAACCAATATACGCTTTCTGGGCAGGTTTTATCCTGTTAGCCATTTCCTCATCGAGGACACCGATGCGGGCTGCTTCCTGAATAGACATGCGACGACCATTTTCAGGGTTCACAATCCCACCAGTGCAAGCTTGTGCCTCCAGGAGTCGTTGTCCTGTGATGGAATCGATGATTCCTCGCTTCATAGCGTCACACACACTGATCTTCTCCAGCTTCTCTGTGTCAAAAATTGCTCCAACTGGATTCTGTTCCTCAATTATTTCTACTAATGGGGTCAGTTTGACTGACATGCTGGAAATATGCTTGGAGGAGTTTGTTGAGAATGGATCTTGCAGAGTGGAGCTACTCTCGAGTGTTTTAACAGTTTCGGTTTTGATGGTCTGACTTTTCATGCTCATCTGGGATGAGGATGATGATGATGATGAGGAGGAGGAGGAGACAGAGGAGCTGAGGGGTTTGCTGAGGGTCTTTGCCTTGTTGGTGATTATATCTGCAAACTCAGTAAGGGTGACAGTTCCCGAACGATATTTATCAAAGACATCTTGGCTAATTACTCCCTTAGCAAGCAGTTCTTTCAAGTCGTACTGAATGCCTGTTTGCATGTCCATTATAGCTGTACTTGTTGTGCCATCGGCAGCAGTGATTACAGTTTCTTCCCACTCACACTCTTGCTGAGACAAATCCAGAAAGGTCACGTAGTCTATGAGTTCCTTCTCGTAGGCTTCACGCACCGTCATTTCTTTATTAGTATCTGGATCAACTATCAGTACCCGTCTCTTCCTCGAGGAGTTCTTCTGGTGCATCTTTTTCTTATCATGAAGAGGCAGAAGCACCAGTCCCGTCTTCTTGTCTTTGATGCAGCGGCTCTTTAGCTGCAAGTAGGTCAAATTGTCCTCTGTGTTTGGGTCAAAGAAACCCTTTGTGTCATCTCCTTCATCTTTAAGAATTTGGTTCATCTCTTCACCAAAGTAGCCTTTTTGGTACGCCACATCAACATCAATTCGGTGACTGTGTTTAGGGTCAATGATGCCACCACTAGCAATCTGAGCCTCAAGCAGGCGGATGCCATGACCTTTCACTATGAGACCACGTTCAATAGCTTCAAAAAGGGAAATCATCTTGTTGGTGCCTACGTCTTTGTACCCAGTTACTGCTCTCTCGGCGGACAGAAGCTTGTCTTTGAAATCCACACCCACCAGTCCTTTCTTACAGGCCTCCTCGACTGTATAGTACTCATTGTGAATGGGATCAATCATGAAGCCTGAGGCGGCCTGGGCCTCCAGAAGCTCCAAGGTAGTGCCTGGTCGCAGAAGCCCATTCTTCATGGCCTGGTAGATAGGCAAGGTGCAGTCGTTGGCCTCGTCATAAATCCCAGCAATGCAAGTTGACCCTCGGAGATAAGCCCGAAGCCTGTGTTCAATGTCTTGGCTGGTAATCTTGCCCTCTCTCAGCTGATTCACGTCCGAAGGTTCCAGCAATTTTGCATCCACCAGATCCGATAGTTTAACTTCGCCACGCAGTCCCGGTACAGTCATGGGTTTCTCTGGAGCCGGAAGCAGGAGCAAGCCAGTGTTAAGGTCAGCCTTGCATCGCTTCTTGAGGGTAACGTAGTTAGCATGTAGGCCATTGTCTGGATCAATGTAGCAATCTGGTCTGGTATTTAGAGATTGATAAAGATCCTCATCAACAAGGTCACGGTCCATGGCAGTATCTTTGGAGAGGTAGACGCTAAGGATAGGATCAAGGATGCCTCCTGCCGCCTCTTGAGCTTGCAGGAGACGCAGAGTTGTTTCCCGGTCGATTATTCCCTTTTTCATGGCTTGGCTAGCTGGCAGGAGTTTTGCCGTTTTGGGATCCCTGAACCCAACACAGGCGGCCTCTGCAATCAACAGCTGCTTCTTGTCAGCTTCATCCACAAGTCCATTCAGACAAGCCTCCTCAACAGTCATCTTCACATTAGCTCGGGGATCTATGATGTACCCTGTGGCAGCTTGAGCCTCCAGCAGCATGTTTCCACTCTCGCCTGAAATCAACTTTTGTTTCTTGGCCTCTGTGAAGGTCATCTTGCCTTTAGGTCCTGCTGTAAGCCCGGCAATGGCTCCTGTGCCTTTAAGATTGAGCATGATGTCAACAGATACATCCTGAACAGTCCGCTGGCCATTCATCAACTGCTCAAATGTCACCTTGTCAATCACACCGCAGTCACGCAGTTGCTGTGCCGTGACCTTCTTGCGGACGCCTTCGAAGACCAGTGAGGAGTCGTCGGTTTGGTCTGTCTGAGTGTATTTGGCAGCACCATCTGGTTTCTCCTTCAGTCTCTGCAACTCCTTCTGCTGTGAGTCTCGAAGCGCCTGCATCTGTGCTCTTTCTCGTTCCAAGTTCTGCATCAGAAGCCTGTAACGTTCTTCCGCTTCCTTCAGATGAGTCCTCAACCTCTCCATCTCGGTGTTGACAGAGTTAAATTGTCTATCCAGGCCAGAGCGCTCCGAGATGTGCTGTCGAAGTTGCTCCTCGTGAATCGCACAATTGCTCTTCCACTGGGTAAAATCCTTCTTGATCTTCTCATTATCCTCCCGCATCTGTGATTTGAGACGGGTTTCAGACTCCAGTGAGAGTTTGATTCGTGCTAGCTCGTCTTCCAGCCCTTTAAAGCGAATCATTTCCTGTTCCATTGCTGTCATTTTCTTGAGAAGGCCATCTCGTTCTTGCTGCAGATTGCTGTACTGGGATTGGGACGTCTGGATCACGGAGGAAGTCTGCAACAAAAACGTAAAAAACAAAATGAGTGTTCTATCATTTAAAATACAGTAGTCAACATTTCAAGTGGATAAAAGTTGTCCTAAGACAAGAACGGGTATTGTTAAAAATTAATGTATAACTTTGATGGAAGGTTTTGATCCACTTCAAATGTTGACTACTGTATATTTCACAGTTAATATTTCTGTATATGATTTTTCAGATATGACAAAGATTTGTTGCATTCATTGTCAATTACAAAACAGAACTGATTGGTTTTCAAGCTAAAGTACATGGGATAGGAAACCCTGCTCCTGGAGGGCATCCTTATGCTCCACCTGTCAAACACACCTACCTGTTATTTTCAAGCAATTCTGAACACCTTGATTAGCTGGTTCAGGTGTGTTTGATTAGGATTGGAGCTGTAGGACGGTAGTCCACCAGGACCAGGGTTTGGCATCCCTGTTCTAAAAGATCAAAATCACAGAGGATGCCACAAACGATAGAGGCTAAAGTGATGCATCCGAGATGTGGTATGGACAAGACTGTACAAATACATTAAGTGTCATCTGAATGTGAAAGTGTGTGATTGGATGCTGTTGCTCATAATGCAAAAAAGCGTGCAGCATGGAAGCTTGTAAGGTAATTAAGATGCAAATCTGATTATTCTGCGGGGTGTAGAGTGGAGATAGGTCAAACATGCACATTAAGGCCTCATCCACACTACTGCGTTTTAGTTTAGAAACGGAGAATTAAAACGAATACGATCTCCGTCCACACCAGCGTTTTAGCTGCGTATTAGAATTGATCTCCGTCCACATTAAAACGACTGAAAACGCGGATCACGTGACCATTCACCAACACTGGGCATGCGCGTGCCGGTGTAAACAGGCGCATGTAGGCAGTTGTAGCATTGTAAAATGCAGAATTTACTTGCACAACAGCTGCTAGCAAAGACATCAACGTCAGTAACGCTTGTAATTCGTTATCCATGTTGCAGTCACTAACGTTACGTAGTCCAAGCTGTTTTGTATGTTTTCTTCCCGGGGACGGGTCATGTGATGGGTGTCTGACGAATCAGGGAAGGACACGCCATGATTGATGACACCCAATCATAGAGCCGAGCGCGAGCCTCTGCGTCATCGTTTGTCAAGTCCTCCGTTTTGACGGTTTTGACCCGTCTTCACTAAAACGCCCTCCGGAGATTCAAAACGCAAAACGGGGTCGGAGCGTTTTTAAACTTCTCCGTTTTAGGTCTTCGTTTTTGCCGTTGTAGTCTGGACGGGAGGTGCAAACGTAGCAAAAGGTCTCCGTTTCTAAACGAAATGCAGTAGTGTGGATGGGGCCTAAGACATGCAAAAATGGTGCAGATTCTTAGTGGGCCATATTTTGCATGTCAAGACTAACCATTTACAGAATGCAGTGTGAGAGAGAGAGAGAGAGATAGATAGAGAGAGAGAGATGCATGCAGCCAGCTACATCTAAATCTACAGATTTAAAGGATAAAACTCGAGAACTCTAGTTTCTATTTATCCTAGTACCTCTCTGGCTTGTTTTTGTACATTTTCTATCTCCAGTTGCAGTTTCTCTCTCTCTCGGGAGAGCTGTCGCATAAGCCTGTCATGCTCTGCACCGGCACGCTGGCTGGACTCGAGCTGTTTCTGCAAAGCTGTGAATTGCTCAGCCATTTCCCGATTTCCACGGCTTTTGTCTTTGAGCAGCTCCTCGTGTTCTAGACGCACGGAGCGCAACTCCTCCTCCAGGCGGAGGCGATCTTTGGTGAGAGTTTCGGTGAGCCTCTGCAGGCGCTCAGTTTCAGCAGTGCCTATGTTCAATGCACAAGTCTTTTCTTCCATGCTACGGTGAAGGGTCTCGTAGCGCTGGTTGAAGTCTTTGACGCGTCCCTGCTCCTGCGTGAGCTGTAGTTTCAAAGTGTTCATTTCAGCTTTCAAGGCAGCCAAGCTCTGAGAAGAAGCTTTGTTCTCCTTCAAGGCACGGTCTAAGGCCTCCTGCAACTGCTTGGATTCGTTATCCGCATGTTTTGCCTCAAGACTGGTTTCTTCCTGGCTCTTACGCAGTGTGGTGATCGTAGTGGTGTACTCCCGCATGGCCTGGCTACTCTTTTCAAGTTGCGTCTCCGTTCTCCTTCGCTTGCTGGCCTCCTCTTCTGCCACTTTCCGCTGTTTCTCCAACTCGCCTTCCAGGCGTTTCAGCTCCTCCTGGAGCTCTTGAATGCGTGTTTTTAGGCGTGTGATGGTTTGTTCAAACCGTCCCTTCTCAAGGGCATGGGCCTCCAACTCAACCCGGATGAGCTCAATTGACTGTGGGAGGAGCGAAGCTCCAACAACTCCCCGTTCGAGGCTTCGTTCTTAGTATTGAGGTCGGCTAACTCCCCTTCTAGTCGCCTTGTCTTAGTCTCTAAAGATCTTTTCAGACGGCACTCCTCCTCAAGACACCGTGTGAGACGGTTGATCTCACTACTTTTCTCCTGCACTGTCCGACTTGAGCTCTCTTGTACCTCCCTTGTTTTGTTGTCTGCTTCATGTTTCTGACTAAGCATCAACTGGACTTGTGCTTCCAGCTCGAGCCTCTTTCGGCTTTCCTCTGTATTCACAGCACTGAGTCTCTGTACCTCCACTTCCAAGCGTCTCCTTTCGACCTCCTCTTGGTTGAGGGAAAGACGAAGCATTTGCAGTTGCTCCCTTCAACTCTCTAGATTCTCCCTCTACTCTTTTAAACTCCAGCTGCACGGAGGCAGAATCACTTTCCTTCTGCTGCGAAAGCTTTTGCATGCTGGTCTGAGTAACGAGGATTTGAGACTCGTAGGTCTGCTTCACCTCTCGTATCTGTATGCTGTGCTCCTGCCTTACCTTTGTCAGCTCCGTCTGCGCCTCCTTGAAGCGCCGAGCCTCATCCTCCAACTCCTTGCGCAGACGCTCCAGCTCTCGGGTCCTTTCAGACACCGTCTTCTCCAGATCTATCTTGGCCCAGTTGGCCTGCTCGAGTTCTTTGACTTTCTTGTGCATGTCTCGATCGTGTTCTTCCTGCAAAATCGTATAACGCTCTTCCACGACCTTCTTCTTCCTCTCCATATCTTCCAACTGTTGTTTGAAGCGACGTACTTCTTCCGTAAGCTCTTGAAGACGGTTTGAAGAAGAGTCAAGGCTGTCCTGTGTGGTCATACACTTGAAACTCACATTCCTCTTCACCTCTTCTAGAGAAAGCAGGTTTGTCTGGGAGACATCCAGCTCCTGCTTGTATTGAAGGAGAGCCTCCTGCAAAGAGGCATTCGTGGCAACGTGATCCCCAATGGCGTCTTTCAACTTTTGAATTTCCTCATTGCGCATCCCAATCACGGTATTCATCATCTGCAGAAAACACAGCATAAAACATTACACTTGACATTTGGGCAAAATGTCTGTTGACTTGAGACCTAAAACTATTCAAGAATTTGTGTGTTCACAGAAGCAGATTTAGGGTTAGGTAGGGCAACACGATCTGAGGGATTTTTTTTCTTTTTCTGATAGTATAAGTAACTATAATTTTCTAACTACAAGTAACATATATAACTCTCATTAATTTGCAACTACGTCAACTAACTCTCATTAATTTGCAACTACGTCAACTAACTCTCATTAATTTGCAACTACGTCAACTAACTCTCATTAATTTGCAACTACGTCAACTAACTCTCATTAGAGTATTAGTAGACTGTTAGGTTCGGGTTCGGGTTAGAAGAGTAAGTTGACATGAACTTGCAAAGTTACAAATAGTCAGTAGAATATCTGTTGGGGATCATCACAATAAAGTGTTTGCAGATATTAAGCAGGCAGTCTCCTAATACTCTAATGACCGGTAGTTACAAAGTTACTTATAGTTAGTAAAATGTCTAAAGTGGACTATAGAAATAAAGTGTTACCAAAAATCCTATTGCAATTTTCTGATAAAAATTTATATTGACAGCACAATTTGGCTGAAAATAATAATAATAATAATAATAATAAATATGTATTATTATATAATAAATAATATAAGACATTAAACAATAAGAAATGTTACTATTATAATATTTTGCCATAAAAAAACTATATTTGAGAAATATTTCTTATTTTGCTATTTTACAGCAAAATATTACAATATTTTTTTAATTTTTTAAAAAGTTTTTTATATATTATTATTATATATTAATAAAAAATAATAATACATCTTATATCTATATTATTTATTTCACTTTAAAATAAAAAAACAGAGTATTTAAAAAATAATTAAAACTGTCGAATCAATTAATCGACTCGACAAAACGAATGCTTTCCAATCAATTAACCACGATTAATGGCATTTAGCAATAGTAGTAATATTAATTTTAGCAATAGTAATATTTCTAGTATATCTTAATGTTTAAAGTTTTTATTAGTGCCATCAAATCAATATACTAGAAATATTGCTTATTAAATATACTAGAAATATTACTATTGTACTATTGCACTCTAAAATAAAATAAAAAAGTACCGTTTTTTAAGTACCGTATGCCATTTTATTTTACAGTATATTCATAATTTCTTAATTTTCAAATGTCAACCCATGGAGCTTTTATTTTGGTGGAAAACTACAGTTGTTGACAACAGCGAATGAGAAAATGGTCGGCGCAAGTTGAGCTAAACTCACAGAGATGGGTTGTGTGTGTGTGTGTGTGTGTGTGTGTGTGTGTGTGTGTGTGTGTGTGTGTGTGTGTGTGCCGAAACACAGGTGTCTTTACATACATTCAGTTCTTCCCTGTTGGTCTTGGAGGCCGTGAGAAGTTTGAGATGATCACTTGAACGGGTGAGCAATTCTAAGTAGTGTGCATTTAGAGAAGAGACCTAGGGGACGAAGACAAGTAATAAAAAATATGATCTTTGTATTTTTTCCGCTTCATTGCTCAAATAAAGCAAGACCTCATAAAATGTATGGCTTGAATGAAGAATTATTACCACGGTGCACTTTTATGAGATTTCCATGCTCAAAAAAATTATAATCCAGGCCTGGCATCACAATTTTTACTTCCAAATGTTTAAATTGAAAATGAATACATATAACATATTGTGTGTTTGCCGGTGTACCTCTTCTGCAATAGTGGAAGACGGTGACTGAAGCACAGTCCTCTTGATGGGGATGTGGAGCAAAGTTTCCAGTCCAGCGCCATAAGATGCTAACTCAAGCTCATAGTTCTACAGAGAGACAGTTCACATTATTAATTATTATTATAGTCCTGTGCTTAACAACTGAGAAGATTTGAGTAGGGCTTCAAACTTGACGTATTTGATTATTGTTTGATTGGTAACACTTTACAGTAAAGTTCAATGGTAACACTTTATAATAAGGTTCGTTAGTTAACATGAACTAATAATGAATTGCACATATATAGCATTTATTAATTTTTGTTAATGTTTATTTCAACATTTAATAATACTTTTTTTAAATCTTGTTAACATTAGTTAATGCACTGTGAACTAACATGAACAGCTTGATTTATATTAACTAACATTAACAAAGATTAACAAATACAGTAACACATGTATTGCTCATGGTTAGTTCATGTTAGTTAATACATTAACTAATGAACCTTATATAAAGTGTTACCGGTTCATTAGTTAACATTAGTTCATGTATTTACATGAGCAATACATGTGTTACTGCATTTGTTAATCTTTGTTAATGTTAGTTAATATAAATCCAGCTGTTCATGTTAGTTCACAGTGCATTAACTAATGTGCACAAGATTTTAATAAAGTATTAGTGAATGTTGAAATTAACATTAACAAAGATTAATAAATGCTGTACACGTGTAATTCATTATTAGTTCATGTTAACTAACGAACCTTATTATAAAGTGTTACATTAGATAATGTGTTTCCTAACATGAACTAAAAATAAGCAATACATTAGTTACAGTATTTATTCATCTTTGTCAATGTTAGTTAGTACAAATACAGATGTTCATTGGTTGTTCATGTTAGTTCACTAACTATTGTTAACAAATACAACCTTTGATTTTAATAACATATTAGTAAATGTTAAATTTAATATTAACTAAGATTTAAAAAGTATTGTTCATTCTTAGCTGTAATTAACTTGTTAACTGTAATTAACTAGTGAACCTTTTTGTAAAGTGGTTACCGTTTTATTTTTGTATTTGCATACATAATACCAGGATGTTAAGGTTTATATTTGCCTTATAGCAGATTAGAGCTGGGCGATATTATAGTTAAAATTTTGCAAAGATGTAAACAATAACTATAATAATAATAATAATAATCATTACATTTATATAGCGCTTTCCTCGACACTCAAATGCATTAACTATAATATTATAATGCATTAACTAACATTAACAATCAATGAGAAATACATTTGCTACTGTATTAATCATTGTTAACTTTAGTTAAAAATTATAAAATTTCTCTTTGTTAGTTCAGGTCATTCATACATACATGCATCTGTTAATATTATATATATATATATATATATATATATATATATATATTTTTTTTTTTTTTTTTTAATTAGGCAAATGTTGATTAATAAATGTATTTTTCATTGTTAGTTCATGTTAACTAATGCAAAGTGTAACCATAATTATTGTTAATTGGTGAACAATAGGCAAGGTGACATCAGGCAAAAAAATATTTCAGAGACAAATGCAAATTATTATAATTTGATGTTTTAATTACGACATCATCATTAGTTTGTAAACTGAAGGACGAATACCTTGATGGCATTTATGCAGGTGTCGCCGTTCTCCTGCACCGTCTCCAACAGCTCTCTCTTCGCCTTTATGTCGGAGTTTAATGCCTGCACACATTACACAAGAACACACACACACACACGTTAAATACAAATGTTTCATTAGAATTCAGTCAAATCAAACCAGAAATAAATAATTCAGTTAAAAACTGAAATCAAACCAGTCGACTCAATTCTGTTGAAATCAGGGATATCATAGTTAACTAAAAACCATTATAAAAAAAACTTTTTCGTTACTTGAATTAACTGAAATAAAAACACTTACATTTATGTTTAATTTAGCTAATTGCCAAAGCCACATTTTTCACTTTTATTTAATTTGACTTGATGTACTAAAATAACTCAAACTGAAATAAAAAAAAGAGTAAAAACAAGCCAAGATTGGAGTCTAAAGTTTGGGATCATGAAGAGTTTTATAATGTATAATGTTATTGAAAGAAGTCTCTTCTGCTCACAGTCATCAAGCTGCATTTATTGGAACAAAATACAAATGTAAATATTATATACAAATTAATATATTTGAATAATAAGAGATATTTTTCCAAATTAAATTTCTTTTCTTTGTGAATATATAATAAAGTGTAATTTATTCTTGTGATCAAAGCTGAATTTTCAATGAATAACATTTTCGGCTATTATGGTGTGTGTGTGTGTGTGTGAGATTTATGTGAGAGAGATGCGTGTGTGTGTGTGTGTGAGATGTGTGAGTGTGTGATGTATGTGAGAGAGATGCGTGTGAGTGTGTTTGTTTGAGATGCGTGCGTGTGTGTAAGTGTGTGTGTGTGAGAGTGTGTGAGACTATAAACTCAACATTTTTGCTTAAGTTGCATATTCCAATCATTTATACAGTTTTTTTTTTGCACTTGAATTGGTCTATAATCAGGGGTGCACATAACTGGTACGCAGGTACGCATGCGCGACAAAAATCAGGAATGCGTAATGCCACTTGTGTTACTACGCGCCTTTGCGTACTTTAAGGGTAACTGTCGTCAAAAGGCAACATAGGCAGTGTTAATTTAATTTTTTCAGGTTTTAAATGACGACCACGTCAACGAATAAAAACTAGACGGAAATTAGGGAGGGACGATTGGGGAAGAGATCCAGTCAGAACTGATTTGCGTTTGTGGTAGATGCGCACATTTGAATTGTAACGTGCTGATCTACCCGGCACACACGAGTTGGCATGCGCTTGATGCATGTCTCAAATCGTAAAAAAACGCCTGGGATAAAGAGAAGAGCAGACATGGATAGATCTGAATAAGAGAGACGACGCGAAAGAGAGCTTTATTCGGTATGCTTTTCTTTGCGAACACACACACACGCGCCGCGACCCGAAGCGTGCAGTCCTGCACATAGACAGCGCGCTGCGCGCAAGGACTGAATTGAGCTCTCTTTCGCATCTGAATGGACAAATACACAACATTATGTCTAAATGTCATTTTTGGAGAGCATTCACGTAAACACAGTCGGTTATGTCTTTACCGTACAGTGCATCAGTGCAATTGGGTCTGCATTCTGCACACTTGGTCTTAAAGTGACAGTGTGTAATAAACCTAATGCCTTCTGTACACTTAATATTGATCAAATAACAAAATAAAAAGAGAAAATTCACTGCTGTTTAATATCTTTAATAAGGATTAATTAGATTTAATTTATACAAATAAATATATCTGAACAATCAAATAATACTTTAAATAAATCTTTTCCAAAGGTGTTTTCTATCATTTTAGGTCGTTTTTTTTTTTCACGCTGATGTAAATTTAAGTGTTAGGTTTTTTTAATTAGTTTGGTTTTAGTTAGTTATTTTATGCTATAAAAACGGAAAAGTGACGTCATGATTGACAGCTGTGGCCACGCTACGTTATGGGGTGAGTACCAAACACCATCTCCTGGTACTCACCTGAGTAACTCACTGAAAAAGTTATGTGCACCCCTGTCTATAATTACTGTCAACATTAAAAATGATATATGCATGTTTCCAAGAAATAAAGTTGTCTGGTGATTCCTTGATTGCCGTTTTGACATGACAGTATTTTCTACATTTTAGTCATATTTTCTCATTGATCTGCTGTCCTGTTGCATTTCTCTCCCTGGGAAATCAATTAATTTCTATTCTTTTATTTTGTCATGATTATTTTAAGTAGATTAAACCTTGGTTAACATGGCAATAAAATTCGATCACATTATTTTAGAAGTAAATGTTTTGCGGCTCTTTTTCTTCTCTTGGTTTTGAAGATCTTTTAGTTATCTGTGACCCTGATCACAAACCCAGTCTGGAGCCGCACGGGTATATCTGTGGCAATAGCAACAATACATTGTACGGGTCAAAATTATAGATTTTTCTTTTATGCCAAAAATCATGAGGATATTAAGATCATGTTCCATGAAGATATTTAGTAAATGTCCTACCGTAAATATATAAAACATGTATTTTTGTGAGTGAATGCAGCACAATCGTGAACATAAATGCACAACTTTAAAGGAGATTTTCTCAATGTTTACATTTTTTTGCATCAGATTCTAGATTTTCAATAGTTGTGTCTCGACCAAATATTGTCCTAACAAACCACACATCAATGGAGAGATTATTTATGCAGTTTTCATATGATATATACATCTCAATTTTAAAAAATTGACCCATGTGACTGGTTTGTGGTCCAGGGTAACGTTTGGTCAACTCAAGAACATGTTTTCCAAGCTCACTTTCTGTTTGTCGACGAGTTTGTCGTAATCTGTGCTGTCATTGGTCTTGATGGACTGCTGAGCATCGATCTCTCGTTGGGTTTCTTCGATCCATCCCTTGAGATGAGAACTGGACTGCAGGTATCGCTGGAGCGGAGGGAGGAACAAGCTCAGGTCATCACACCTGAGAAAGAACAGCGTCATTAGCAAATAAGCCGACTCATGTAGACCTGCAGCTGGAGGAGCAAACATCGAGTTCAAGCGGTCGTGACATGGATTCCCCAGTGGTGGAATGTGGTCCATGTGGTGTTTTTAATCTGCTTTAAATGTTGTTTATGTGTGTATGTGGTGTTTTTAATCTCCTTTAACACACACCATGTGTAAGTTCATAAGTCGACAGCATTGCTGAGTATTTTCTGCTTAAAACCAAAGACAGTCTCAAAAACACGGTTTGAAATCGCTGGTGTTTCTGACGTCACACACTACCTTGTAACCAATCAGATCAACGTGTGATCGTCAACCAATGGATCTCTGAGTGAGTGAGTGAGTGAGTGAGTGGAGGCGGGGCTCATTTGCATGTTCATAGAACCATGCATACAAAACGAGGCAATGTGAAAACAGGAATAAAGCGAGTATTTGCTTTATAGGCCAATCCTGAGAAAATGGCACCATCTGGTAAAAAATAAAAATAAAAAATAAAAGTAATTTTTTAATTTTAAAGCCTTGGCATCAGAATGAAAGCCTATTAACAAAGACTGCAATGGCCCTGGGATTAAAAATGGCAGTTTTAATGGGTTTCAATGGGGACATTTTTGTCCTTAAGGTCCTGCGTGGAACTATTTTGTATATTGTACCTAGTGTAAAATAGATTTATTAAAGGAAATGGGTGTGAAATAGTCAACTTCCAATAGAAATGCAAAAAATGTATGCAGTTGGCATTAAAGCGGTGGTATAATGCCCTTTTCACAAGATGTAAAATAAGTCTCTGATGTCCCCAGAGTGTGTGTGTGTGAAGTTTTAGCTCAAAATACCCCACAGATATTTCATATTGCATGTAAAAATCGTCACTTTTTGAGGGTGAGAAAAAACATAGTTTTTGTGTGTGTCCCTTTAAATGCAAATGAGCTGCTGCTCCCGGCACAGGGGGGCGGAGCTTCAAGAGCTTTTGTGTGTGTGTGTGTGTGTTAGCAGTGACAACATGTAGACAACATTTCTGAATGGTTAGTTGATGAATTTATGAAGCTTATGTGTAGTTGTCTTCTAGTCACTGATTCGCATATTCTGTCATGATAATGTATAAATCGTGTTCCGGGGGGCGGGGTTTATGTAAATGTTAGGGTTGGTGATGTCTAGGGGTGTCCATGGTTAACCGATTAACCGTTAAAAATTGCGTAACCGAGTGAAACATTTTGCTCGGTTAAGTGGCGTCAATGGCGTGCATTGAATTTAGTTGTAATACATTTTTGCACCACCAGAGACCACCCGAGCGCTCCCAGACATTTGTAATGTCCACAAGAAGTCATGACCAGTTTTCTAATATGAAGCGGGCAAAGAAAAGCACAGCGTGGGAGCACTTTAAATTCGAGAATGACGGGGCAAAATGCAAGTATTGCAATGCAGTGCTTAGATATACTTCAAGTACAACCTCATTGTTGTACCACCTCAACAGCCAACACCCGCGAACGCAAAAGTCAGTGACCTACTTTAACTGCTCTGTCCTTACCACTGCGTTTTATTTCTATAAATTAAATTCGTTTCAAATGTGGTCCAACCAGTTATTAAAGGTGTTAAAAATGAACTACCCCTTTCTCGTGTGTCTGTATCTCGGGGTTGCGGCGCGCACACTATGGTGCTGCAACCCGATCACACTAAATGCGTATGTGAGTTTATCGTGTAATGTATACGCGAAAATTAGTACGTGCATAGGATACGCATGGGTTGGTTAGGGTAGGTTTAGTAGTGGTGTGGGGTGCGTGTGTATTATACGTTTGGGTAGAATTAGTGGTGTGGGGTGCGTGTGTATTACACGCAATGAAGTGCGTATCAAATGCATGCGAAAACTGCGTATCATATGCACGTAAAAACTCATTTTCGCGTATAAATTGCACGATAAACACACTGCATGCTATAGAGACGCATTTACGGGTTAACCGAGTATTAACCGCTAAGGGCCTCGGTTAACGGTTAATGAAAAACTTGAAAACGTGCAGCCCTAGTGATGTCACTAACCAGTGAAGAATGTAGTGTAGTTCCTACCAGCCCTTAAAAAAACGATTCTTTAAAATAAAATATCTTCCTTTGCTCTGAACTTTGAGCGCTGTAACTTTGCAGATGTTGTTTATGATCAAACAGCAACATTACACACTAACTACAGTTAGAAAAGGGAAATCATAATCAACCACTCCTTTAACACAGGCAACGTGATTAAAAATAAAACCCCCTGAGAAACACACAAAGGTTGCTCAAGGGTTAAGGAGAGCGTCTCTGACCTGCTGGTGATCTGCAAGAGGAGCCGCTTCCAGCGGTCTGACAGCTGGGTGACGTGCTCGGCGTACTGGGAGATGTTGATGACACACCGGTACTGGCCCTGGTCCGTCTGCTCATTACACTGCTGAATCTTATTCAGATCAGCCACCAGCAAATGCAGCATCTCATGTTTCTGCGACAAATCACCGTGCATACTCTGCGTTTGGAGGAAAAGTGCTGGTTATAGGTCATGGTGGATAGGTCACCCAAAGATG
>JARPMJ010009505.1:0-26437 GCA_033366665.1 Phoxinus dragarum
TCCGGATGAATTAGCTCAAATGATCCTATAGGGAATTTTAATAACTAATCATGAGTATGATTAATATTCTGCATATTACAGTTACATTAAATTGATCGAAAGTGAAAAGTGCGATTATACTGAATATATGAATAATTGATCACAACGTCTTATAATTCCTCATTCAGATATCAATAATCTTATTTAATTTCGATTATGAGATAACCTTTAAGGGAAATTCATGTAATGATCAAATAGGTGTTTGTCCTGCAAAAACCATCAAAGATCACCCATCAACCTCTCAGTAAAGCTATCTCCTTATAACCTCCAAGAAACATTAATTTTCTGGCCGTGAACATTAATTTTCCTGTGTTTATAAAATTAAAACTAGTAAATAATAAGAGCTCTGGCAGCTCTTGGATCTTTTAATCTCATTGACGTTTGTGGTTTTACGAGCGTTTTTTCACAGACACAGTCTTGAATATATTGTTTTAATAAATGCAAACTACAGAATATAACGGATTACACATATTGATTATACACCGATTATATCTATGTACATAATTTACAGTAACAATACAAGACACGAATAGCGGATAAGAGAGAGAAAGTGAGAGATAAGGAGAGAGAGAGATTATTCTGCTTTAAGCTGGTGCTTTTTAGCAGTAGTAACGCACACCTCGCACGCGCGGGGAGCGATTTACAGAGGGTTTTGGTCGTGCGTTTGGGAGAGAGAATAAGAGGGAGAGAATGAGATCGAGGGCCGGGGCGCGCTCGATTTGAATTCGGAACAGAGAGAGAGAGGAGAGAGTGCTCTGGGGCCCGCGCTCGATTTGATTGCGGGACAGAGAGAGAGAGATAAAGAGAGGATGGTCACGTGTGACCATAGAACAGCAAACATCATAGAATAACGAAATCACAGACCTTTGAGAGCCAACCAAAATGCATCGAACCTTAAAACATTAAAAACTCGTCAGAGTGGATACTTGCAAAAAGGTCGTATGTGTGCATGTCTGGATCTGAGGGGAGCGCGCGTTCTCGTGTCTGAGGCGCGTTCTCTCGGGTCGTTTCGGAGCAGGGCGCGTGCTCGTTGCCAGAGCACGTTTCCGCGGGAGCTTTGGAAGCTGGTTGAAAGTGAAGTTGCTGAAGGAATTCAGGCTCCGTTCGTTCGACTCGTAGGTGGAAACGAACAAAGTGGAATTTGGAAATTAAACAAAAGAAACTTTATAAAGAAAATAAAAGCAGGGAACTCCGTGAGGGAGTTTAGATCGGAGACGTCACATGATGAGCAGTGATGAAGGCAGGAAGCGTAGAGCAAGAGAGCGCAGGAAGAGCTTTTTCTTTCCTTTAAAGACTGTATGGGTCACTCCTTCGTTCGGCGCGTTGTCCAATCACCTTCAGTGATCTGGGAGCGGGAGAATCTTCTTTGTCCTGCCAGAAGACCCCAGTCTGTGTAGTTTATGACAGAGCTTTGCCTTAGTCATTTCTATGACTAAAAAGGATTCATCTAGTAATAATCATATCATTGCAGTCTATTATCGAGATTCAACTCCGTTAGGTCTCAAGATTTAAAATGGTATCAAAACACATTCAGGTTGGATTATATGATAACGAAGTTACATAAGATGTACAGATTAGAAGCATTTAGATTTTGATTAATACACTTTAAAACTTATATTAAATCCCAAAACTGTCATGACATATAAATGGCAACACATAATACATTTGGTAATGTTTTAAATATGATTCGTTTGAAGAAAAGTCTCTTGTGTGTGTGTGCGTATCTCTCTGGAGACGTGGGTGTTCTGTCACGTGTGTTCCTTGGAATTTTTGGGGTGTCGTGTTACGTGTCTCTTTGTGTGTGTGTAATGGAGAAAGAGACAGAGACCTCTTGTTTGTTCACACAACGAATGAAGTGTTTGCAAGAAATCACGATTCACTAAATTTGATAAGCACCTGTCCGGATGTCAATGTTGCTACATATCCCCCTTTTTGTTCGATTAAGTCAGAGGATGGACTTCATCGAACAACAACTTAGCACAATGGATGACAGGTGGTTTGCTAGACTGATGGCTCAGTCCACATGAGGTTGAGGTGGTCGATGGTGTGGGGTTCTGTGAGAAACCGCCGACGCGGCTTTGTGAGCTTGGCTGTGGATGTTCACATCTCGTTGAGTCTGGCACAGGGTGAAGGCCAAGACGAGTGTCGGTGCGTGGTCGGTGACCTTGGAAAGATACAACAGTATCAGCTGCGGTCCAGGTTTGGACACAGGTGAGGGATGTGTTGACAGGAGCAATGTTCATGAGTTGGGACCCCCCTTTTCTCAAACCAGAGATCTCCTTCTGGATCTAAGGTGACGTTGTAGTTCTTAAAGGATGGGAGTTCCAGTGCTGTCTGGTACTCTTTGCTAGGAAGATGGTACCATGACAGGTTGCCGAGGTGTGAGATGGCACCTGTCGGTACTTGAGTCGGCATACTCTGGCTGAGCAGGTTGACACGGCTGGTTGTATCATGCTGTTTGTGAGTGCCAGTGGCTGTGTGCGCAGGTGTGTTAGCCAGCCATCGTTCACCTACAATCTTTGCTTGTGTTTCTGTGACTTGTGTGCGAGGCTTAGCTTCAGCAGGGCAGCGTGTGTGGTTGACCAGGGGTTGCAACTCGCAGATTCCTTCAGCTGGCGTGTTGATGCTGGAAGCCAGCACAGTTCGCACAAGGCTTAAGAGTTTCAGGTACGGTGGGATTACACCTGTGGCTAGGCTGTCATTGGAGGAGCTGACCTCCCACAGCATGTCTGTCGTTAGTGCTGTAAACAGCGGAGTCTGGGCAAAGTCTTTCTGGAAGATATTAAACAGCGGTTTCATTGAGTTCACAGTCTGGTTCGCTGCGTTGACACTGGACATACCAATGTTAAACAGAGTTCTGGCGGCAGCTACGGCTCCGAGCAACGCTCCCAGGAACCGTTCGGATCGGTGGTTGGTGCTTAGGAGTCCTGATTGCGTGGCAGTCACCTTCTCCAGTTGGTTGAGCAGATGTTCGACCTTGGCTTTGGCGTGACGGAGGGAGTCCTCTGTCCGTTGGGCACTTGCCCAGATGTATGGGGCTGCGGTGCTGGGGTAGTGTGCTCTGTAGACCGGGCGGGACTGGATGAGTCGACCATACACTGGCTGAGTGTAGGTTCCGCAGTCGGTGATCAGGAGTCTCAGTTGTTCTCTCGGTGGCAGCTGTCCTCTGGATGGCTGACAGCACAGCATGACGACCCACAGCAGCAACCTGGTACAGATGACAGAGAGAGAGAGAGAGAAAGGGAAGGAAGAGGCAAACGAGGGTTGTCTTTGGTTGGACAGGGCAGTTCTTTTGCTTTGTGGGTGGCAGCTAGGTTTAGCTCGCCTTGGCCCATGTTTTGTCACATCTTTCTGCCAGCCGGTCGCTTGCTTCGATGTCTCGTCAGTGACTCTGGTGCTGTGTTGTGCCGCACATGATGCATCATAGATAAACATTGGCATGACCCCCCTTTTGCAACTGTTCAGCACAAGCTTTTGCGCTGTGATGTCAACAGGTGCAGAACCCGTAATGTTGTGTGTATGCAGCGTGTGCATGTTATGCAGCGGATTGAGGCACTGGCTGTCAGTGAGCTCAGACGGCGTGCAAGGGAGGCAGGAGGGGTATAAGTGGAGGCAATGCCAAGTCGTTGTTGTGGTGTCAGAAGCCCGCATGTCCGCTATGTTGGGTGTTGCAGACAGCGGAGCCCGCGTGAGCGGCACAGGGTTAGGCAGTGTAGCCTGTAAAAGTCTTATGCAGTGTGTAGTCGTTGCAACTGTGAGGGCGGGTGGGGTGGGTCGGGTGTGACCACCGCTTTCCGTTTAGTGCGCCAGGCTTGGCGCGGGCATGAGTTTGGTCATGTGGCTGCAGGTCAGTCTTGACCTTGGCGCAGCATTTGTTAAAGTCTTTTGTGGGCTGGAAGGTGCAGGGTAGCGAACTTGAAACTTGACCTGTTGCTAAGTCTGTGTCGTTGTGACTGGCTGAGGGAGTTCCCATGAACTGTGTGACCTGACAGTCTGGCTCTGTGGAAAGTCTCGTGACCTCTGTGATCTGACAGTCTGGCTCGGGTGGCCTGTGTGACTGGAAGGGGAGAGGTTCTGGCACTTGGGCCCAAAGCGTTCGCTTTTTGAAGTCCAGTAAGGGCTCGAAACGATCCAGCAGGTCTTTGCCAATGATGAGTGGATGAGTGTTCATTGGTGAAACGTGCACAGGGTGAGTCAGCGACATAAAACCTATTGACAGGTGGATTAGAGATAGCTGTTCGAGCCGGATGCTATTTTGGCTGTATGAATGCACATTTAGCTCACAAGTGTGGGATTCAAAAGTTCGATTCTGTCTCTTAGCTTCGACTTTGAGTCTTTTGAAAAGTTGAGATGAGATCACAGTGAGGTCTGCTCCTGTGTCTATCAAGGCTTCAAGTTTCACTTCCTTCTCCAAAGTGCAGGCTAGGTAGGGTTTCCTGGTCGCCCCCCCTTTCAAGAAGGTTTCCCAGAAACTGTGGCACCGGGGCTGTTGTTGTCAGTCGGAGTGAATGGTAGGTGTTGTCAGTTTGTGATGCAACAATGAGTGAGTGAGTGGAGCTGCTATTTGGTGATGTAACAGCAAAGTTCATGGGTTGCGATTTGATAACAATGTCTGGTGGGTTGTCCCCGGGCGGGACGTGTGGCTTGCTGCGGGGGCAGCTAGCCGGAACAGCACTTCCTGGGACTTTGTGATGTTGGTCCAGGTGTGATGTGTTGTGCTGTTTCGTGTAGTGTGTGCAGCTGTCAGCTGTGGTGCTGGAGCGGAGCTGTCACTTGGTGGTGTGACAGCTCGCTCTGTAGTCTGTGGGGGACGAGCAGTGTTCGTGGTGCTTGGCTCAGGCAGATGGCAGTCAGACAGGGTGTTGGTTTCAGTTCTTATGCTTAGACATAAGATGTCTGGTTCGTCCTTGTCTCTCTTGCGATGTTTCTTGTGAAGAAACTCTTTCAGCATTCTCACGATCTCTGCTGTCTCCGACGTGGCTGCACTGTGTTTTTCTGGTGTGCGATGAGGCTTGGGCTTACCAGTAGCATGTCGAGAGGGGTTCCAGGGCTGGCTTTCTGGGCTTGGAGTTCTGGACGGCGGGTGATGCAGGTCCCAGAACCTCTTAGAGCGCTCGCTCCGATGCTTTGGATGAGCACCGTCCCGGTTGTGCTGCCCTCTGCTGGCTTGGAACGGTCTTGACTCTCTGTGGTACAGTCTGTGACTGTGGTGCTGTTGGGCACCTTCTGTGTCTAGCTCTGAGCAGTGCTCAGAGACAGAGTCGATTGTGGGGTCTTTTACAGTCTTTTTGGAAATAGTCTTTTGCTTGGTGTAAGCTTTGTGGACCAAGTCACGTAGCTGTTGGGTGGACATGCTACGTGGACAGGCCAGAACGCCTAAGTGGTGACTCACTGTGGGATGCAGATTTCGGAGGAACAGCGTCCTGAAGTTGGCATCTTCTTCCATACCGGGCTCGTTTCGTGCTCCGAAGTAGGCGTGTCGGAGTCGGCCGTAGTAGGTCTGTGGGTGTTCAGGTCGGGCCTGTTTGATGTCCATGGCGGCGATGAAGACCCCTTGTTCTGATTCTGGATCAGAGAATTCACGGATCAAAGCTTGTCGCAGTTGCAGGTATTCCTTTTTGACAGTCTCTGGTTGACGGTCTAAGAAGCTGCGTACGTCGCGGCTAGAAGTAATTCTGAGCAGGTAAAACTTGTCCCAAGCTGTCACGTTGGCGACAGTTTGCAGGTGAAAGTCAATGTCTTGAAGGTACGCATGTACATCATGGCCTCCTGCAAGGTTTGGAGTGAACGTGGGGATGTTTCTGGCCAACTTGTCAAAGTCTGTGGGGGAGGAGCTGTTGCTGGGGGCCCAATCCGTCTGGGGGGAATTCTGACCCTTTTCAGCTCCGCCCCCTTCAGCTTTGGGAGCCCGTGCCGCGTTGAGCAGTAAGTGTTCTCTGTGAGGGCTCCCCCCTTTCTGCTGACAGGGGTTTCTGTTGGCTGGCTGGTGTGTACCGGCTGGTCAGGGGAAACTTTGTGGTGTGTGTTTCCCCTACCCGGTCACTGTTAAGTCTGTAAGAATGGCTCAGTTCTCTGTGAACAATGTCAAGTTCGTCTCTGAGATCGTGTCTCTGCAGAGTAAGCTCATGGATTTCAGCTCTGGCCACCTGTAAGTGTTTTTCACAGGCTGTGGCTTTAGCGTTTTTGTCTCTTAGTTCAGTCTTTGCTCTCTCAAGGAGAGCGTCACTTTGTTGGAGTCTTTCGTCGAGTTCTTTACAGGTTTCTTTCTCCGACTGTTCTCTTTGGTCTGTGGCGGTCAGGAGAAGTAGCTGTTCTAGACGACTTTGGGTGTGGGCCTGGTTCCTCCGGGCCTCCTCTGCTTGAAGCTTTAGCGCTGCTGCTTTCTGCTCCAGGTCGTTGTGGCTCCTTTCGCTGAGCCGTGCCTGGGCGACGAGTTTGTGTGCGAGGCTTCCGACGATCTTGGCCCAGTCCTTGTAGTTGTAGCTCTGTGTCGGATCGTGGGTCATCAGTTCGACCAGGTCGGCGTCCAGCTGTTCTCGGCTCCGGGGCTCTGTGTCAGCGGCGTCTCCGGGCAGGAAGTCGGTCGTCATGGCTCTCAACCACGACTCGAGTTCGTCCCACTGGGCAGCCATACTGGACGGCCGTGACCTTGGCACACTGTAGGCGAGAGAGAACACAGAACACACACACAAAGAGACCAATGCAAGTTCGTTTTAAGGTTAACGAGTTATGATCATACGGCTATGCCGTTTATGAGAATTTTGGGGCTAACTGATGCCAACAGTTAGACAGTTCGCGGAGCCAATTAACTTGGGTCGTTTGAGGACCTGCACTAGAGGTTGTGACGAGCAGTAGCCTGGCGGGTCACGTGGTGGCCCCTGCTGCTGGTGGTCACTCTACTGCTTAGCTTCTTTGATGGCTCTCTCAGGTTACTGTTTCTAGGTGAAATGAAAGAAACAAATCACAACAGAACAAAGGATAGAACAGATCAAAGTGAAATAAGATCAAACAATAGTAACACGGTATGTGTTAGAGAGAATAAGGAGGCCTAAGCCTATTACCACTGCCAGAGTTTACGATAGGGTATACAGGTGAGTGGGGGCTATCGGGGTAGAAAACCTAGGAAGATGGTGAGGCTTGGAGAAAGGGATATAGGCCAAACACTTAAATGACCGGGGAATATCTAATATTCTGTGGCTTATACTAAGTGTATGGGTTTTACCTTATTTAGTTTGCCTGGGGTGAAATGAGGTCACTCAGGTGGGAGTCAGCGGCGCGGTCAACCTTCTCGACGGTCCCACACACTCGAGCGCAGTGGACCCGGGCCTTCTGTTACTCTGCGTACCACGGTGCGACCTTCCCAAACAACTTGCGACCTTACACACAACCTGGCAACGCCAAGGTGTCAACTGCCAGACAGCACGACAAAAATGGGGTTTTCACCGGAACCTGGCCCCTGCAGCAGGCCCTGGTTCAGGTAATTGTCCCGAAATTGCCTTGTGTGTCAGCTGGCGTGGTTGACTTTACCCTTGGAGTGCCAAATTGCTGATGTAGCAGTTGCGTGCCACCCCAATGGTAAGAGACAGAAGAGTCCGAGACTCACGCACGGCCGGTGTCGGTCGTGACGACCAGGTGACCCCGCTCGCTGGAAACCAACCAGAGATGACTGTCAAATCACCACAGCGCCCTAGGGAGAACTACACATAAACACACAAAAAGGGGTAAACAGGTGAAAGTTAAAGTCAATTAAGGCTTTCTTGTTTAAACCAAGTTTAGTAATTATGTATGTAGAAATAAAGGCAAAGGCTTTGAAATAATGGTAAAACAAAAAGGGAATTATGATAATGTTGGTGATTATCAGAATAACCTAACCTAAAAGAGAGATAAGAAAATTAGGAATAAAAGTAATAATACATTTTTTTTTTTTTGAAAAAAAAAAAATGTATTAATAAAAAAAAATTAATAAAATAAAATAATGAAAAGACAGGATGACCCCAGAAGAAGAGACAGGCCGCAGTAGCGGGTTTGTCCCACAAGGGGGCGTATCTCTTTTCAGTGGTCAACCTGGTTGGACAGACAAACTCATTCAAATTAAATTCAACTGGTTTTAAATTCAAATTTAAATAAGCCTGTGCAGAAATGTAAAAATCAGAGTGATATTTTATAATAATCCAGATGACGTTAAAGCATCAGTAATTACTATGAGATAATCAGAAGGGAAAGATGAAATAAGTACACACTTCAAAAGAGTGAAAGGGGATTAAGAGTGGCACCGACTTAGTATCCACAAGGCCACGTGGTGGCGCTGTTTCCTTCTAGTGGATGACAGTGGCTGCCAGCCAAACAAGATTTAAATCCAAAATTTAAATCTGATTTAACTCGAATTTAGATAAGCGTGTAAGGGGATTGAGAAATCAGAATGATATTGTACAATAATTAAGATGCATTTAAGTATCAGTAATTATTATAAAATAATCAGACGAGAAAACAGAAATAAAGCAATTCACACAGAATTGGAAACAGACAAACGAGTTGAATGACCCGCTTTAGCGGGAGGCGGCCACTAGGTGGCGGACTTCCCTCTAACTGGGCTCTCAATGGCTGGGCTGGGATTTAATTTAAGTTTTAATTCACCTCTTGTTTGAACCAAACTCAAAGTAAATGTACCAGTCACAAGCAGGAAAATGGTCTAACACAAAATAATATTCGCACGAGCAAAGCTGGAAATGCCAATAATTATTGAGAATTTAGACATAAGCTAATTCACTATTCATCATAGAACACTTGAATTTAGCAGTACGAGAGCATTATCTGAAACGGCCACGAGATGGCGTAGTTGCGCTCATGCAGGCTGACGTCAGTGGGAGGCGGTGCTCACGCAGGGTGACGTCATTGGGGCGCGTATTTTGAGACTTGAACACCTAAAAGGACCTCTGGTGTTTAGTCCGCGGAATTACAACCAATTTTAAATGTGACTCTAAAGAGCTCAGAGCGTTCAGCTCAGTCACGTGCTGATTTTCTGTAATAGAAATCACAAAGGGACAAGATCTGCGGATCTGTGGGTGCTATACTGCACAAGAGCGTGAAGCAGGGTTTCTTCGCTGCAAAACACAATTGTGAACACAGGAATTATCATCTGTTGTTGGGTTCCCGTAAACATTTAACCACAATAGCACTTATGATTTAAAAATGTCTTAGGTTTACAAAATGGGTAGCTAATCCAATTTTCGACCAGGAGTTATCGTTATTTTAACGATCTAATATTATTATTAGGCCTATTTATCGAAACGGAGGAGACTCGCTCTGTTCCAATCTACCGCGTGAACAAAGAAACTCGTTTGATTTCAAGCGGGCTAAAGCAATATTAATTACAGGCTGAACAGAGATTCTTTTCTCTAGGACATTTACCGGTATTGTCACTTCCAGCGTCTGTTAATATGCTTGGGCTGAGCTGGCTTCTGCGCCAGTCAGTTCTTCAGTGAGCGCGCGTGTGTTCGCACTAGGGCGCGCGTTTTTCCTCACTGAACCGCGTGGACTCTCGCTGGAGCGCGCGCGTGGGTAACACAATATTAAGAATGTACGGGATGTACAGAGATTCTGTTCTCTTTACCGAAACAATATTAATATAATACATCGAAGTTTATTTTAGCAATTAACAGGGGCTGAAAATGTTAAACATATATAGCAGGGGTCAATTTGCTTTGACTGAGATCGGCTTCGTGCCTTCTAACAGTCCTTCAGTGAGCGCGCGTGGTTTTTGCCTTACTAGGGCGCGCTTGTTTCCTCAATGGGAGCGCGTGGACTCTCCCTGGAGCGCGCGCGTTACATTAATACACAATATAGACAGACTGAAACTGATTTGCTCGCAAAACACAAAGTTTGAGATTGCGCCCGCATTCTCCACCACTAATGTAATCTATATGCCTCGGACTCTTGGTCCGTATGAATTAGCTCAAATGATCTATAGGGAATTTTAATAACTAATCATGAATATGATTAATATTCTGCATATTACTTTACATTAAATTATCGAAATTGAAAATGTCTAGATTATACGAATATATGAATAATTGATCACAACGTCTTATAATTCCTCATTCAGATATCAATAATCTTATTTAATTTCGATTATGAGATAACCTTTAAGGGAAATTCATGTAATGATCAAATAGGTGTTTGTCCTGCAAAAACCATCAAAGATCACCCATCAACCTCTCAGTAAAGCTATCTCCTTATAACCTCCAAGAAACATTAATTTTCTGGCCGTGAACATTAATTTTCCTGTGTTTATAAAATTAAAACTAGTAAATAATAAGAGCTCTGGCAGCTCTTGGATCTTTTAATCTCATTGACGTTTGTGGTTTTACGAGCGTTTTTTCACAGACACAGTCTTGAATATATTGTTTTAATAAATGCAAACTACAGAATATAACGGATTACACATATTGATTATACACCGATTATATCTATGTACATAATTTACAGTAACAATACAAGACACGAATAGCGGATAAGAGAGAGAAAGTGAGAGATAAGGAGAGAGAGAGATTATTCTGCTTTAAGCTGGTGCTTTTTAGCAGTAGTAACGCACACCTCGCACGCGCGGGGAGCGATTTACAGAGGGTTTTGGTCGTGCGTTTGGGAGAGAGAATAAGAGGGAGAGAATGAGATCGAGGGCCGGGGCGCGCTCGATTTGAATTCGGAACAGAGAGAGAGAGGGAGAGAGTGCTCTGGGGCCCGCGCTCGATTTGATTGCGGGACAGAGAGAGAGAGATAAAGAGAGGATGGTCACGTGTGACCATAGAACAGCAAACATCATAGAATAACGAAATCACAGACCTTTGAGAGCCAACCAAAATGCATCGAACCTTAAAACATTAAAAACTCGTCAGAGTGGATACTTGCAAAAAGGTCGTATGTGTGCATGTCTGGATCTGAGGGGAGCGCGCGTTCTCGTGTCTGAGGCGCGTTCTCTCGGGTCGTTTCGGAGCAGGGCGCGTGCTCGTTGCCAGAGCACGTTTCCGCGGGAGCTTTGGAAGCTGGTTGAAAGTGAAGTTGCTGAAGGAATTCAGGCTCCGTTCGTTCGACTCGTAGGTGGAAACGAACAAAGTGGAATTTGGAAATTAAACAAAAGAAACTTTATAAAGAAAATAAAAGCAGGGAACTCCGTGAGGGAGTTTAGATCGGAGACGTCACATGATGAGCAGTGATGAAGGCAGGAAGCGTAGAGCAAGAGAGCGCAGGAAGAGCTTTTTCTTTCCTTTAAAGACTGTATGGGTCACTCCTTCGTTCGGCGCGTTGTCCAATCACCTTCAGTGATCTGGGAGCGGGAGAATCTTCTTTGTCCTGCCAGAAGACCCCAGTCTGTGTAGTTTATGACAGAGCTTTGCCTTAGTCATTTCTATGACTAAAAAGGATTCATCTAGTAATAATCATATCATTGCAGTCTATTATCGAGATTCAACTCCGTTAGGTCTCAAGATTTAAAATGGTATCAAACACATTCAGGTTGGATTATATGATAACGAAGTTACATAAGATGTACAGATTAGAAGCATTTAGATTTTGATTAATACACTTTAAAACTTATATTAAATCCCAAAACTGTCATGACATATAAATGGCAACACATAATACATTTGGTAATGTTTTAAATATGATTCGTTTGAAGAAAAGTCTCTTGTGTGTGTGTGCGTATCTCTCTGGAGACGTGGGTGTTCTGTCACGTGTGTTCCTTGGAATTTTTGGGGTGTCGTGTTACGTGTCTCTTTGTGTGTGTGTAATGGAGAAAGAGACAGAGACCTCTTGTTTGTTCACACAACGAATGAAGTGTTTGCAAGAAATCACGATTCACTAAATTTGATAAGCACCTGTCCGGATGTCAATGTTGCTACAACTGTAACAAAGGACATGATTTGATGTCATGCTTGCAGTTTGAAAAGCAGCCACACAGGGAAAAGATTAACTTTGTTAGACAGAATGGAATCTGTTTCGGGTGTTTAACCAAAGGAGGACATCTGAGTAAAGACTGCACACAGCATCTTAACTGCTCCATATGCAACAAACAGCATCCACGTGTGTTACACATTAAAACATTGGAATCCTCAAACCAACTAAAGAAAACACCTGTTAGTAGCACACAGGTGTCACTCCAAGATGGTAAGCATGCTGGACTAAGAAACATGCAGATTTACACAGAGTGTTTGTTGTCGATTGTACCAGTACAGGTTAAAAGTTCAAAAGGAAGTAAGATTCTGCACACATATGCTTTTCTTGATCCTGGTAGCTCGGCAAGTTTCTGCACAGAGGATCTTATGAGGAAACTTAACATTACTGGTAGAAAAAACAATATTCTTCTTCGAACAATGAGCCAGGATAAGTCTGTGCCTTCACACATTGTAAGTGGGTTGGAAGTTTCTTCACTGGAAGAAAGTAACTTCATCCACCTGCCAGAAGTCTACACCCAAAAGATTATGCCTGTTGACACCTGTAACATTCCCACAAAGGAAGAACTATCTAAATGGCCATACCTGAGTCAGGTACAGTTTCCTAGGATTCCAGCCAAGGTGGAGTTGTTGATTGGAAGCAACGCTCCCAAAGCCATTGAACCTTGGGAAATCCTTAATAGCCAAGGGAATGGGCCATATGCAGTTAAGACCCTACTAGGATGGGTTATTAATGGTCCTTTACAAGGCAAAAACACAGCAAACAGGAACAGCTGTGATGGTGTTGTTGTTAACAAAATTTCTGTCTCGAACTTGGAAGAAATGTTGATGCAACAATACCACCATGATTTCAATGAGAGGTCAAGTGAAGAGAAGGCTGAAATGTCTATAGAAGACAAAAGATTCATCAAGATTGCAGAACAGTCAATAAAGTTGAAAAATGGACATTACACTCTTGATCTACCTTTTAGGAAGGACGACACAGTGTTGCCTAACAATTACCAAGTGGCAGAACAGCGACTTCAAAGTTTGAAAAGAAAGTTCAAGAGGAATGAAAAATTCAAAACCGACTATACTGAATTTCTAAAAGAAGTCATAAATAAGGGCTATGCTGAAGTGGTGCCGCAACAAGAGCTGAAAAGATCAGATGGTAAATTACCAGTGCTAGCAGTCAGAGTGGACATTATGGTAAGGAAAGCTTTGGAGCTAGATCTCAAACGCTCAACATTTTGGACTGATAGTCAGTCAGTGCTGAAATACATTGCAAATGAGAATGCAAGATTCCGCACGTTTGTAGCTAATAGGATCTCTGTTATTAGAGAAAATACAGATGTAACACAGTGGAAATTCATCAGAACAAAGCAGAACCCTGCTGACCTAGCATCAAGAGGGGTGAGTGCCGGCACATTGATGAAGTGCAAAGAGTGGATCCATGGACCAGACTTTCTATGGAAGAAAGAAGAGGAATGGCCTATAGAGTCCCTGGGACCCATGTCTCTCTCACTCGAGGATCTTGAAGTCAAGAGAAACACCACTGTTTATAGTACTGTCATTAAGGAAAATCCTACCAGCCAACTGCTGAACTATTTCTCCAGCTGGACAAAGCTAAAGTTGGCAGTAGCATGGTTCTCCAAGTTCAAGAATGTCCTTCGCTTGCTCTCTGCAAAAAGAAAAGAAATACAGGCAAGCTGCATGAATAAGGACACTCAGAGCCAAAACAGGGTATGTAATGAAATGAAAGCATTCAAGAAATCACTTTGTGGACAATCCGTATGCCTAGATGATCTCTTGAAAGCAGAAAAATCCATTGTTGAGTTTTACCAGAAACAAAGGTATTTAGAGGAAATGTCAAGAATTGAAAAGACATCACTTCTTGGAAAGCGCTTGAATAAATTCAGCAGCCTGTACAAGCTGGATCCTGTGATGGATGATGGAGTTCTGAGGGTTGGAGGAAGGTTGGACAAGTCTGCAATGCCTGAGGAGACCAAGCGACCAATAATACTTCCAAAAGATCAACACTTATCCTTCAACACATACACGAACAGCTCGGACATGCTGGCAGAAACCATGTTCTCTCACATCTGAGAAAGAAATATTGGATTATAAATGCCAATTCTGCAGCCCGCAAAGTTCTTTCTAAATGTGTTGTGTGCAAGCGTGTAGGAGGAAAGATTGGAGAACAAAAGATGGCAGATTTACCAAAGGAAAGACTACAAGCTGATCTTCCACCTTTCAGCAATGTTGGTGTGGACTACTTTGGTCCTTTCATGACAAAAAGAGGAAGAAGTCAGGTAAAAAGATATGGGGCCCTATCTTGCACCCAGCGCAATTGACTTTGAACACCGACGCATGTATCATTCCTATTCTGCACCCGCGCACAGCGGACTTTTCCCTCCACAGACGCACGTCGGTAAATTAGGGAATGAACTTGCGCTCGCGGGGGCGGTTCAGCGCAAAGAGGAGGCGTGTTCCGGCGCAAAACTTCAATGGTGCTATTTTCCAGATTTAGAAAGCAATTGCGCAACTGACCAGGGAAAAAACAGTCTAAAGACAGTGGCGCGTTGCGCGTTAGTGATGTAGTATTTTAAGGGCGCGTGCTTGCCATAATGTTAACCCGCATCCACTTTGATTCTCTAATATAAACAGATGCAGCAGTTTTAATTTTTGCAAATCATACATTATTACAAGGAAAAATATTAACACACGAGGGAAATCATTGTTGTGTCCGTGAAGATGTGAAAAAGATCTATCTAGATAAAAAAATAAAAAAATCTAGATTAGGCTACACATTTACTACCCAAATTATACGCCTGTTTAACCGAAGCTAATTTGGGTGGGTTTCTCCCATCATCCCCAATGTCACTTCTCTGTGTTTTACGGTCCTGACATGAACGTCGGTTTCCTCGGCTGTGAACCGCTCCTGGCGTGCGCCGGCAAATCCGTCGTTATAATAGCAATCCGCCATGGAACAAGCGCGTCTGCTCTTAAAGGGAATGTGAGAGGACGCTCTGATTGGTTTATTTCACGTTACGCCCAAACCACACCTATGAATAATGAAGCTACTTCAGACCAACCCCTTTTAGATTTGCGCCGGGCGCAAGAGTCATATATCCCGCCGGGAAAATAGCAACAGCGCCGGGATCCACCCACAAAGTTACTTGCGCTTTGCACTTTGACACTTGCGTTTCAGATCGTTAAAATAGGGCCCATGGGGTTATTTTCACTTGCATGACCAGCAGGGCAGTTCACCTAGAAATGGCTCACTCACTGAACACAGATTCCTGCATTGACGCTTTAAGAAGATTCATAGCCAGAAGGGGCCAAGTACTTCATATCCGATCTGATAACGGGACAAACCTGGTGGGTGCAAAAAGAGAGTTACAGAATTCACTTTCAGAATGGAACCAAAGTAGAATCCAGAAGGCAATGCTCCAGAAAGGAATTCAGTGGACGTTTAACCCTCCAACCGCCTCACATCATGGGGGAGTATGGGAGAGGCTTATTCGAATGGTGAGGAAGATCTTATGCTCTATTTTACAACAACACTCCCTCGATGATGAAGGACTACAAACACTCTTTTGTGAGATTGAAGCAATTCTGAATAGTCGGCCCATTACCACATTGTCGGATGACCATCATGATCTGGAACCTTTGACACCGAATCATATTCTTCTGTTAAAGTCTAGTCCTGCATTGCCACCTGGATTGTATTCAAAGGTCAGACGTATACAACAGGCGTCGGTGGAGGCAAGTACAATATTTAGCAGACCTGTTTTGGAAGAGGTGGTCCCAAGAATACTTACCATTACTACAGGAACGACAGAGATGGTTTACTGCAAAAAGAGGACTGCAGAATGGAGATATCGTGCTAGTCGTGGACAGTTCAGCACCTCGTGGATCGTGGCCAATTGGAAGGGTAACAGAAATGTTTCCTGATTCCAAAGGACTCATAAGAACTGTTAAACTTAAGACAAAGACTGGTTTCTTGGAAAGACCCATTACCAAACTTTGCCTGCTATTGGAATATGTAGAAAATTAGATCTGACCCATAGAAGTGATGACTGAAAGGATTAAAGGATGAGTATTCATTTTTCTTTTATACAGTCATTTGGCTCCATTTACATTTAATGTATTGTAATTGATGCTTAAACGCTCAATTAGGGGCCGGGTGTAGGAGCCATACGTACTACTTTATTTAATTTTTTATAAATTTGTTCATTTGATTAACAGTTTGTTATGTATTGTTAATTGATTATTTCTCTGAGTGTGTGCCCTCTATAGGTGAGAGGGGAAAAGTTGTATAAAGATAGGCCACCCCCTGACAGGAAGGGGGCGCTGGTGCAAGAGCACACAGTCTTTTGACCGTGCACATGGAGCTACGGTGGCGTGGTGCAACAAACCTGCAAGCGGCCTAAAAGTTGTTTGTTTTGTTTTATGCTACAATGCATCTTTATTTTTTGGCTTAATAAACTTCAGTTATTTGTTTGGAATATCAACACGTCTCTCTGGATCTATTTATGGTACTTTGCACGCGTCAAAATCATAGCATCAGCATCTCCCACAGTGAACAAGAAACAAGGATTAAAAATAGGAAACTTGTTTTTACCACTACAGTGTAGTTTAGTTTAGTTTAGTGTAGTGTAGTGTAGTGTAGTTTAGTGTAGTGTAGTTTAGTTTAGTGTAGTTTAGTGTAGTTTAGTGTAGTTTAGTTTAGTGTAGTTTAGTGTAGTTTAGTTTAGTTTAGTTTAGTTTAGTGTAGTGTAGTTTAGTTTAGTGTAGTGTAGTGTAGTGTAGTGTAGTGTAGTTTAGTGTAGTTTAGTTTAGTGTAGTTTAGTGTAGTTTAGTTTAGTGTAGTTTAGTGTAGTTTAGTGTAGTTTAGTTTATCATCATCATCATTTCTTTATTCAGGACACATACAAAAATGGTCCATAGCACTATACAGAAACATACCAAGGACAGACAAATACAAGATAAAATACATACAACAAAAAGAAATAACACCATTCAGAATTCCACAATGCACAAAAATAGTGTTCAATTATTAGCATATAAACTAAAACGCCAATGGTTCCACAGTCTCGAAGTGAACCTAACAGCGCTCAATGCAGGGTTCACTAGTGTTGAAATGATGCTGTTATATGACTCCGTCAATCTACACATAAATCTGTACATGAGATTCCTGAGTACAGCAGGACACATGAAACCCTAACACTCACAAACATTTCGCTTGCACTGCTCCATCGTGGCTGTTTAAGCAGCAGCCTCATAGCATCATTATATGCCACATTGAGTTTCTGCATACTGCTCTTTTTGTAGCGCCGCCACAAATGGGCAGTGTACATTGGAGTACAAAAAGTTTTAAAAGTGTGGTCTTTACAGATAGTGAGCACATATTAAATTTGCGATTCAGCATATTAGCCTTTTGAATGTCCCTATCATCAGACAGGTCATCAGTTATGTAGTGCCCTAGGTATTTGACCTCATTACACACTTTAAGGACATTACCAGATAGAAAAAAAATCAGGAAATAAAAGTTTATTGTCCTCCCTGCTTCTAGCAATCATTATATTACTCTTCTTGGGATTAAACGTAATATCAAACTCTGAGCCATATTGAGAACATACCCTTAATAGCTGTTGAAGGCCAGCACTATATGGACAAAGAATGACCAGGTCATCTGCGTACATTAGGTGGTTTATAATGGTGTCCCCAACCATACAACCTGTTCCACAGTTGTTTAGCATTTTTGATAGCTCATCCATATATATATTAAAAAGAAAGGGAGACAGTATGCTTCCCTGCCTAACTCCATTGTTTACACTAAATGGGGCAGACATGGAGTTACCCCATTTCACATGCGTTAACTGATGAGCATACCAAAAAGCCAGGATTCTCACTAGATATTTAGGAACCCCTCTGTTGTGCAATTTATAGAATAATTTCTCATGATTTACATGATCAAAGGCTTTAGAGGCATCAATAAAACACATAAATATTGTAGAATTATGCCTGTTATATAAATCTACAATCTCCTTTATAGCAAAAATACACATATCCGTGCCATGTTTAGGTTTAAAACCAAACTGATTGTCAGTGGTCAGAACAAAGTGCTCCAATCTATTCAGTATAATTCTCTCTAAGACCTTGGATAAAATACTGGCTAGAGCTATAGGCCTGTAATTATCCAAGCTGTTAATCTTACCAGCTTTATCTTTGATAATAGGTACTAATGCAACAGATAAAATAGAGTCCGGTAAAATACCATGGACTAACAGCCCAGTAAAACAAATAGCAATTAGAGGACAGAGTTTTCTACTTGCAAATTTTAGATGCTCCGCAGATATCTTATCCATACCGCATGCCTTATTATCCTTTAGCATCATAATTGCATCATATATTTCTTTAGGTATAACTCTTGCATCTTCATTATTATCAATGTTACCCATTTTAAAGGAGTTACTTTTAACACAGTTAAACAGCTCATAATAATGTTTCTGCCACAGCTGAGTAATTTCATCTGAGCCGCTGACACCATCAATATTCGTTGGTAACGATGTTTTACAATTATTCATTCTTTTGATTTCTTTCCAGAAATCGATAGAACTATTATATTGTAGCTTCATTGCAAGGGAATCCGACCTCATTGTATTTTCATTCCTCTTAATGAAACGCAAAGTGTATTTAAACTTTGCATTTGCATGTTTCTTGTATTCAAATAAGGGACCATGTTTATGTCTGCCTGACTCATCCCATGCTTTGAAGGCCCTTCTTGCCTCAGCATGTACCTCTTCCACATATCCATTCCAGCCTGGCTTGACTTTGTACAATCTGTGTGTTTTATACAGGGGCCTGCTCGAAACAAGGAGGGACCTAACAATATTCTCATACAGGGAGCACAGCTCAATACCATGTTGAGGGTTCTTACAATTAATATCATGACACGAAATGGAATCTTTAGGCAATTCAATATTACCCAACAAGATGTCAGAATGAATATAATATTCTTTAAGGTCCTCCTCACTCAGATCAGACCAATTGATTTTCCCCGCACCCATATTATCTACAGACGCAAGAGCAGGAATATTGCCTAAACTTATTGATAGAGTAAAAGGCACATGATCAGTAGTGGCAAATTCATAATTAATTTTCATAGACTCTATGGAATCATGTGCGTCAGCCGTGCACATGCAGTGATCTAGCCATGAGGTTGTGTGCCATGCCTCACTGATGTATGTGTAGCTACTATCAGGCAAAAACACTTTACTAGAGAGAATCAGGCCATTATCAGAGCAAAACTGCATTAAATGTTTAGCAAATAAAGCGCCACTATCAGAAACATCTGCATTCATATCACCCACAATAAAAAAACACGTGGAAGCATTATCTTGAATAAAAGACATGACACAAGCCAATCTATTAAGATATTCCTCTTCATTTTGAGAGCACTCATAGGGTGTGTAAATGTTTAAAATAATGAAGTTCCTATCATCACACTTAAACTCAATTCCTATGGCCCAATCAACATCCAGTCTAACCACCTTAACATGTTGATCATACTTTTTATGCCATAACAGGGCAACTCCACCAGGTATTCTACCTTGAACTATCCTGGTACTCAGGTCAGTAGTAGATTCACCTGCCCCATAAAAATCCTCATGTAGGGAATTTAGACCCTCTAAATCCTGTTTTGCCAAAAAAGTTTCTTGAACACATAGTACATCACAGGCATCCAAAAGTTTATCCACTACAACGCGGCGCGATTTGTCTGCTTCACTGTGTCCAACACGCAGTCCTCGTGCATTAAAAGACACGATATTGATGTTCATCTATATCTCTTAATCCCGGGCCACAGCCTGGCTGCTGCTCCCCTGTGTAGCTACAGGTGTAAGAACAGACACTGAGCGCTGCTGCTGTAAGCCAGCCTCTGCGCCTAATCCATGGGCTGCGCTGTCACTGTTAACTTTGGGTCTGCGAGCCTCAAAATAACGACGTACAAAAATCCCTGCCGGCCACAGTTGTGGCTCGTACATTTCGTCAACTTCATTACACTCAGCAGTGACATGAAACGAACTGAATCTATTGCGGGTAGAATCAATCTTCCGACACGTCACAGATTTGCCCAGTTTCTCAGTCAGGTAATCACACAGAGTGACAGCATCAAGATCAGGAGAAAATCTAGTGGCAAAAACACTCACCAGCTTAGTTTTAATTACTGGAATGTTACTCACTGTGCCGGTGCCGACTATTCCCATTTTGCGCTCTCGCTTTAACCGGGTCTGCATGCCGCCAGACTTCGGTTGCGTGGCCACTTTTGGGGGCTTCTGATGCTTACGCCTCTCTTCCTTCAAGACAATATTCCATGCTGGGGACTGAGATTGGGTAGGCCTACTCACATCCTCTCCCGGTGAGTGGTGGACAAGACCCGCCAACCCCTGCGTTTCTCTCTCCTGAACACCTGACGCAGCACCCGCCCGGTCAGGAGATCCACGAGTTTCCTCAATATCCGTCATCCGGCGATCTAAAGCCGCAGTAGTTTAGTGTATTGTAGTGTAGTTTAGTGTAGTTTAGTGTAGTTTAGTTTAGTGTAGTTTAGTGTAGTTTAGTTTAGTGTAGTTTAGTTTAGTGTAGTTTAGTGTAGTTTAGTTTAGTGTAGTTTAGTGTAGTTTAGTTTAGTGTAGTGTAGTTTAGTGTAGTTTAGTTTAGTGTAGTGTAGTTTAGTGTAGTTTAGTTTAGTTTAGTGTATTGTAGTGTAGTTTAGTGTAGTTTAGTGTAGTTTAGTTTAGTGTAGTTTAGTGTAGTTTAGTTTAGTGTAGTTTAGTTTAGTGTAGTTTAGTTTAGTGTAGTTTAGTTTAGTGTAGTTTAGTGTAGTTTAGTTTAGTGTAGTGTAGTTTAGTGTAGTTTAGTTTAGTGTAGTGTAGTTTAGTGTAGTTTAGTTTAGTTTAGTGTAGTTTAGTGTAGTTTAGTTTAGTGTAGTTTAGTGTAGTTTAGTTTAGTTTAGTTTAGTGTAGTGTAGTGTAGTGTAGTTTAGTTTAGTGTAGTGTAGTGTAGTTTAGTGTAGTTTAGTTTAGTTTAGTTTAGTGTAGTTTAGTTTAGTGTAGTTTAGTTTAGTGTAGTTTAGTTTAGTTTAGTGTAGTTTAGTGTAGTTTAGTGTAGTTTAGTTTAGTGTAGTGTAGTGTAGTTTAGTTTAGTTTAGTTTAGTGTAGTTTAGTGTAGTTTAGTTTAGTGTAGTTTAGTTTAGTGTAGTTTAGTTTAGTGTAGTTTAGTTCAGTGTAGTTTAGTGTAGTTTAGTTTAGTTTAGTTTAGTGTATGTAGGAGCCATACGTACTACTTTATTTAATTTTTTATAAATTTGTTCATTTGATTAACAGTTTGTTATGTATTGTTAATTGATTATTTCTCTGAGTGTGTGCCCTCTATAGGTGAGAGGGGAAAAGTTGTATAAAGATAGGCCACCCCCTGACAGGAAGGGGGCGCTGGTGCAAGAGCACACAGTCTTTTGACCGTGCACATGGAGCTACGGTGGCGTGGTGCAACAAACCTGCAAGCGGCCTAAAAGTTGTTTGTTTTGTTTTATGCTACAATGCATCTTTATTTTTTGGCTTAATAAACTTCAGTTATTTGTTTGGAATATCAACACGTCTCTCTGGATCTATTTATGGTACTTTGCACGCGTCAAAATCATAGCATCAGCATCTCCCACAGTGAACAAGAAACAAGGATTAAAAATAGGAAACTTGTTTTTACCAGTACAAAATGTCAAAAGACTAGCTTTGAAGATGGAATATGTTTGAGAAAAGGAGGACTATCCTTAAACTTGAACGGAGTGGATGGACTGTTTGAAGACCACATGGCATTGAAAGCAGAGAACAAAGGAAACTTCTCAAAGAGGTATGTGCTTGTGGAAACCATGTGCTGAGTTAAATTTGAATGTTATTGGAAAGACTTTCAAGTTTGATGCTGCAAACAGTGAATGAAAGGATTCATTTGATGAAAGAGTTCAAAGGTCTTGATGTATGCCATATTAAAGAGGAATCAAAGGAAATTTGAAAAGTTTGTGTCTTTGGAAAAAGGATATTTGCTTGTTTGAGACAAAATGGAGGTGAGTCTAAGCTAGATCAATCACCAAACTCCACTCAAAAAGACTTGAATGAGGTTGCTGCTCGTTTGAAAGCCTCTAGAGCAGGCAAGATGGCACACATTACAAGACAAATGAATATTGTTAACTCTTTGACGACTGATGCTGAGTATCTTGAAGAAGTAAAGGGAAACATGATGAAGTTCAATGAAATGTTTGTTGAATTCAAGTCTCTTCAAGAATCATATGTACAAGTGTTAAGTGAAGAGGATAAAGTTGAAGACCTGAAAACCTGGTATGAACCAAGAATGAAACAAGTTGATATGTTCGTTTCTACTGTTGAAAAGTGGATGTCTTCTATTCAAGAACCTGACTCTCAAACTAGTACTCAAGTTTCTTCTGCTCTAAAAGTGACTGACCAACTAAATGATGAAGATAACACTTCGGTTGTTTTGTCTGTGCGTAGCAGTAGATCTGGCAGATCAAATTTAAGCAGATCAAGTGTGTCAACATCAGCCTCAGCTCGTATCTGTGCAGAGGCAGAGAGAGCAGCTTTACTTGCCAAAGCCGATGCACTGCAACAAAAACATGCTATAGAGAAGAAAGAGGAGGAATTTAGAAAGATGAAGGAGGTGTGGGAAGTTCAAACTGAAATTGCAGCCAGCACAGCAAAAATCGAGTATCTCAAGAATGCTGAGACCTCAACAACCAATGGAAATGCTGTCGAAGAAGATCCTATGAATGTGTATTGTAAGGAGATGTTGGATAAAACTCCAGTGCAACCAGATGTGCGCCCAAAAGAGACTTTTCATGAACTCTCTACAGCACGAACTCAGACTGCAAGACATTCTTATCCTCAGAACAGCAATACAATTCAACAACCCACCACCATGAACACTGACTCTAAATCCCCTGCACAAATGTCTTATACAGCTCAAGCAAGACCTCTAGAAAGTAGAGTCTTGCTAGAATTCTGCAAAAACAAAACAACTTGACAGACATGCTTGTGAAACAACAACTTCTCTCCACCTTACCAAGAGGGGAAATTTCAATGTTTAGTGGAGATATTCTGCAGTACTGGTCATTCCTTCATTCTTTTGAGCACATCATTGAAAGTAAAACCGATGATAATGAAGACAGACTGCACTTTCTCATTCAGTACACAAGGGGGCTACCACAGGAGCTGGTAAGAAGTTGCCAACACATGCCCCCGAATCAAGGTTACCAAAAGGCAAAGCAGCTATTGAAAGAACACTTTGGTAATGCATATAGGATTTCATGTGCTTATATCGAGAAAGCACTCTCTTGGCCTTCAATCAAACCAGAAGATCCAAAAGCCTTACAGGCCTTCGCGTTGTTTCTTAGAAGCTGCTGTAATAGTATGGAAAACTTAGAGTTCATGGAAGAACTGGACACAGTCTCCAATATGAGAAAGATTGCTTTCAAGCTCCCATACAAACTCAGGGAGAGGTGGCGCACAAAGGCATTTGAGTTGCAAGATCAGAGGAGGAACAAGGTAAAGATGGCAGATCTCGTCAGCTTCATTGAAAAACAAGCTAACATTGTCTCAGACCCAATATTTGGTGACATTCAAGACTCAAGCCAAAGTAAAGCAAAGCCCATAGTATTAAAACCCAAATCCAAAGGGAGTTTTGCTACCAATGTGCATGTGAATTCCCCACAGACCACATGTAAGGATTCACAGCCAATGTCATGTCTTTACTGTAACAAAGGACATGATTTGATGTCATGCTTGCAGTTTGAAAAGCAGCCACACAGGGAAAAGATTAACTTTGTTAGACAGAATGGAATCTGTTTCGGGTGTTTAACCAAAGGAGGACATCTGAGTAAAGACTGCACACAGCATCTTAACTGCTCCATATGCAACAAACAGCATCCACGTGTGTTACACATTAAAACATTGGAATCCTCAAACCAACTAAAGAAAACACCTGTTAGTAGCACACAGGTGTCACTCCAAGATGGTAAGCATGCTGGACTAAGAAACATGCAGATTTACACAGAGTGTTTGTTGTCGATTGTACCAGTACAGGTTAAAAGTTCAAAAGGAAGTAAGATTCTGCACACATATGCTTTTCTTGATCCTGGTAGCTCGGCAAGTTTCTGCACAGAGGATCTTATGAGGAAACTTAACATTACTGGTAGAAAAACCAATATTCTTCTTCGAACAATGAGCCAGGATAAGTCTGTGCCTTCACACATTGTAAGTGGGTTGGAAGTTTCTTCACTGGAAGAAAGTAACTTCATCCACCTGCCAGAAGTCTACACCCAAAAGATTATGCCTGTTGACACCTGTAACATTCCCACAAAGGAAGAACTATCTAAATGGCCATACCTGAGTCAGGTACCGTTTCCTAGGATTCCAGCCAAGGTGGAGTTGTTGATTGGAAGCAACGCTCCCAAAGCCATTGAACCTTGGGAAATCCTTAATAGCCAAGGGAATGGGCCATATGCAGTTAAGACCCTACTAGGATGGGTTATTAATGGTCCTTTACAAGGCAAAAACACAGCAAACAGGAACAGCTGTGATGGTGTTGTTGTTAACGAAATTTCTGTCTCGAACTTGGAAGAAATGTTGATGCAACAATCCCACCATGATTTCAATGAGAGGTCAAGTGAAGAGAAGGCTGAAATGTCTATAGAAGACAAAAGATTCATCAAGATTGCAGAACAGTCAATAAAGTTGAAAAATGGACATTACACTCTTGATCTACCTTTTAGGAAGGACGACACAGTGTTGCCTAACAATTACCAAGTGGCAGAACAGCGACTTCAAAGTTTGAAAAGAAAGTTCAAGAGGAATGAAAAATTCAAAACCGACTATACTGAATTTCTAACAGAAGTCATAAATAAGGGCTATGCTGAAGTGGTGCCGCAACAAGAGCTGAAAAGATCAGATGGTAAATTGTGGTACATCCCACATCATGGTGTATACCATCCCCAAAAGCAGACCATAAGGGTGGTCTTTGACTGTGCTGCTACTTTTCAAGGTAAATCCCTCAATTCTGAACTTATTCAGGGTCCTGATTTGACCAGCACACTTTTTGATGTTTTGACCAGATTTCGCCAAGAATCTGTAGCAGTTATGACCGATATCAAAGCAATGTTCCATCAGGTCAGAGTGTCAAGATCAGATGTTGACTTCTTGCGATTCCTCTGGTGGCCAAGTGGTGATGTCAGTTTGCCTGCTGTGGAACATCGAATGATGGTACATCTATTTGGGGCAGTCTCATCCCCCAGCTGTGCTAACTTTGCTCTGAGGCAAACAGCCAAAGACAACAAAGACTGTTTTCGAACTGAGATTATAAACACTGTTGAAAACAACTTCTATGTAGATGATTGCTTGAAGTCCCTTCCAACAGAGCATGAAGCAGTAGAATTGGTGAAAGATCTAACATCTCTATGTCAAACAGGAGGATTCCACCTCACAAAATGGTGAGCAACAGTCGCACTGTTCTTTCACATATTCCAAGGTATATTCAGGAAGATAGAGCTCAGAATGTAAGGGAATTGGATCTCGACAGGGAAAAGCTTCCCACTGAAAGAGCTCTTGGACTGTTGTGGTGCGTGGAGAATGATGTGTTTAAGTTCAATATCACTGTCAAGTGCACATCCACACCCGAAGAAACTTACTATCAGTTGTGAGCTCCATCTATGATCCACTTGGATTTTTGAGTCCCTTTACTCTACCTGCCAAATTGCTTATTCAAGATCTCTGTAGGAGTAAATGTGGTTGGGATGAGGAAATACCACAAGCTGCAGTGGATAAGTGGACGAAGTGGATAAAGGATCTTGACGAGATAGAAGATTTTAGAGTGGCACGTTGTGTAAAGCCAACTGGGTTTGGAATGCTGAAGCAAATAGAGCTGCATCATTTCGCTGATGCTAGTGAACAAGGATACGGCATAGTGAGTTACTTGAGATTGACTGATGATATGCATACTGTACATGTGTCTTTCATGTTGGGGAAAGCCAGAGTGGCCCCACTTAAGCATATCACAATTCCACGTCTAGAACTTACAGCAGCAGTGCTAGCAGTCAGAGTGGACATTATGGTAAGGAAAGCTTTGGAGCTAGATCTCAAACGCTCAACATTTTGGACTGATAGTCAGTCAGTGCTGAAATACATTGCAAATGAGAATGCAAGATTCCGCACGTTTGTAGCTAATAGGATCTCTGTTATTAGAGAAAATACAGATGTAACACAGTGGAAATTCATCAGAACAAAGCAGAACCCTGCTGACCTAGCATCAAGAGGGGTGAGTGCCGGCACATTGATGAAGTGCAAAGAGTGGATCCATGGACCAGACTTTCTATGGAAGAAAGAAGAGGAATGGCCTATAGAGTCCCTGGGACC